>JADZMA010002713.1:0-11246 GCA_020796225.1 Arion vulgaris
GATCATGTTCCTCCGATGATCGCAGTCGATTCGCCCTGGAGAACCGTTTTATTTCATTCTATGGCACTTTGCGACCTCTTGGACTCAACGCATTACATTCCTATGCTTCTTAGTACTGTCTTATCTCGTGCCTTGTTATCTATATGTGTGTTTGCTCCATATATGTGTCATTTATCCACTATATGGTTTATTGTTCCTCTCCTTTCCACTTTCGGTTTTGTGTTGCACTCATTTCGTTGTTCGTTTTTATTCCCTTTTTTTCATCAGATAGGTTTATGTTTCCACATGTAATCGTCCATTTGTAGTGTTCCTCGAAATTCGTCATTCTTGTTGTATTGTTTGCTTGATAAAGGCCTTTTGGTCGAAACGTTGCTGTTTATCGTCACTGTTTATGTATTTTGTAAAACTGTAGTACTTTGTTTTTACGTGTTTACCCATTAGCCTTCGACTGTCCCAGCCAAAACTCACAAGGCAGTGAGTTGCCATTTTCTTTCAGGGCTGCTCCCCTTAGATGACCTGCCCTCCCGGGCTTATGAGCGCCATCTTCCCAACGAACCGGTCGTTTTACTGAACACATTGGTTCGTCACTCGTTCAGGTTTTTTTACGGTTTGCTCCGCTAGCCTTTGGTTGTACCCAACCATGACACCACAAGGCAGCGGCAATTCCCTGCGAGAGAACAGAGCTATGTTTCATGGGACGCTTTCGTAAGACTTTTTGTTTCCCGGGCTTTGGTCAGAAATGTGTGTGTATTTTCAGGGACTTCCAGTCTTCTGCATTGCAGTGCCTACTATTTTCTTCGCGGACTCAGGTACTCTACTGTTTCGTACTTTTGGGGCTCAAGTATTTTGCGGTCTTCAGCCAGGAAATGTATGTATTTTCAGGATTTCCAGTCTCTGCGTTGCAGTGACCACGATTTTGTTTGGGAGGCGTTTTGAGTACTATTCCTCCTCCGCCATCGGTTATTGTGTTATTGGCCGATCCGTCCATGTAGACGTGCGTCCACTCATTTTCAGGGTACTCTGATTCTATGTACTCTTCTGTTGCGATTTTTCTCTCAAGGTATTTTTGCTCCCTTTTGTTCAGAATGCCTGGAAGATTCCTTCTGTAAACTTTCTTCTCTACGATTTTTTTCTTCTGTACACTCTTTCTTCTGTACACTTTTCTTCTCTACACTCTTTCTTCTGTACACTTTTTCTTCTCTACACTTTTTCTTCTCTACACTTTTTCTTCTCTACACTTTTTCTTCTGTACTGTACACTAGTTATTCTCTAAACTTTTCTTCTGTACCTTTTTCTTCTGTGCTGTACACTTTTCCTTCTCTACACTTTTCTTCTATACTGTACACTTTTCTTCTGTACACTTTTTCTTCTTTTACTGTACACTTTTTCTTCTGTACACTTTTTCTTCTGTACTGTACACTTTTTCTTCTGTACACTTTTTCTTCTGTACACTGTTTCTTCTCTTCACTCTTTCTTCTGTACACTTTTTATTCTCTTCACTACTTTTTCTTTCCACTTTTTCTTCTCTACTGTACACTTTTTCTTCTCTACTGTCACTTTTCTTCTCTTCACTCTTTCTTCTGTACACTTTTTATTCTCTTCACTACTTTTTCTTTCCACTTTTTCTTCTCTACTGTACACTTTTTCTTCTCTTAACTCCTTCTTCTGTACACTTTTTCTTCTCTTAACTCCTTCTTCTGTACACTTTTTCTTCTCTTCACTCTTTCTTCTGTACACTTTTTATTCTTTACAATTTTTCTTCTGTATACTTTTCTTCTCTACATTTTTTCTTCTCTACAGTTTTCTTCATCCCTTCCTTTCCTTTGCGTTCCCAGCCTAGACTGATGAACAATTTTTATCATGAATTTTACTGTGAATTTAAGGGACTCCGTTCCTCCGTACAGCTTTTCGTGAAGCTCTGTGTGTTGTGGCCATGACTCTTTCCTTATACCTGCTAACCGTTGACAGTCTTGCAGGACGTGTTCTGTCGTCATGTCTGCCATTTTGCAGGGCTAGTTGTGCCAATTTTAAATTTATGGAACATGTGGGCTCGGGCTTGTTGTGTCGGTACGGAGGCGAAGTATGGCAACTTGTTCACTGCGAGAGAGACCATAGTATCCGTCACTGTCTGTGTACTGAGGGTGATCTTTTGTCCATTTGCTTCTATAGTGCGAACCGATGGTTGTTTTGACTTCCTCATAGCTGATCCCGAGATCAGTCTGCGGTAGTTTCCCGCCTTCTTTGGCTAGTTTGTCGGCTGCTTCGTTTCCTGACGTTGCAGTGTGACGGTATCCATTGAGGTCATCTAAGGGTAGCAGCCTGAAAGAAAATGGCAACTCATTGCCTTGTGAGTTTTGGCTGGGGACAGTCGAAGGCTAACGGAGAGCGAACCGTATACAAACGCTGGTTGAAAACGGATACACGTCGAAAGATAGCACCGAGCTCAAAAACGGCACTGAAAGTGTAACGTAGCTACCATGCTGCGCTGCATGGACTAAATTTTATCATGAATATGTTTATAATAATGAAATTATGGTGCTACGCCTGAAAGTCCCGCCGGGCAGGACGAGTGCCGGGCCCATGCCTCGAAGGGCCGCTTTATGCTACCGACGGTCCCCGCCTCCAACTCGGCACAGCAGCGAACGAGGTAACCGGGTCAAAGCTACTGGTGCGATACGGTCGAGTATTGACCATAAGAAATTAAATATCACCCAATGGAATGCAGAAGGTATCCACCACAAGAAGCAAGCACTCGCAATAAGACTGAGAAGACGATATAGACGTTGCGTGCATACAAGAAACGCACCTCAATCCCAGACATAAGTTCGAGATCAAAGGTTACCAGACCTTCAGAACAGACAGAGAAGGACACAAGGGTGGAGTCCTCACCCTAGTCAGAAATGGCATTCCAACCAGCAGATGGAAGGAACAAAGGAAACCGGAGCAGTCGAGATCATAGGTGTGCAAATTACGTCAAAGACATACAGATCATTCTGTACAATCTTTACTGTCCAAGTTACACGCCGCTGTCACTCGAAACAATGAATATCAGTGAGAACTCATGTATTGTGGTCGGTGATTTCAACAGCCGCTCGGAGAGATGGGGTACTCGAGCAAACAGTAGAGGAGTTGAGGTGGAAGACTGGGAGATCGAGACCAATCTGTTCCTCATCAACGCTCCAGACGATCCACCAACTTTCTACTCGAGAACGTGGCACACAACGAGTACCCCTGATTTGGCCTTTGCAACAAGCGATATATCCACCAAAGTAGTCAGTACGGTTACCCACCAACTAGGGGATAGTGACCATAGACCTGTCAAATTGCAAGTAGACCTCAATTTGTTCTGAGCCCAAAATGTGGTTTGCCAAGGTGGAACTATAAGAGAGCCAATTGGAAACAGTATGGAGCACTGACTGATGCAAATGTTGAACGAATCAACATGCATGACAAGAAAAACGTGCGAATCGTGGCAAGTGAACTGTCAGAAGCAATCCTGAAAGCGGCACGGGAAACCATCCCCAGAGGCGCACGAAAGGATTACAAGCCATACTGGACAGCAGAGGTTCAGAAGCTTGAAAAAGACCTTGAGAAGACAAGGAGTGAGGCAGAGCAGGCACAGTCAGTGGAGACAAACACTGTCTACAAGGCGGCAGCAGCAAAATACAGAAGAGAGGTAAAACGAGCGGCGAGACAGAGTTGGGTCAAAACAACCGAATCCCTGAACCTCGATAGGGACGGCCATAAACTGTGGAAGCTGGCCAAAGCGCTGAGCGATGAAAACACCAGCAGACCACCTATAGTCCTCGAACAAGACAAGAAGATGGCTTCGGGTAGGGAAGCAGCAAACATCATGATGCAACAATATGCCGAAGTCAGCAGAGTAAGCATAGCAAAGGAAAAGTTGATGCCACCAAGAGAAAGCTCCGAGGCTCTCCAAGAGCGAGCGAGAAAAGCAGATAGTCACCTAACGGACACATTCACCAGTAACGAGCTGGAAGAGGCTTAAGGGACCTGAAACCCAGAAAGTCGCCCGGAAAAGATGGGATCACCAATGAGATGCTTAAAACTTGGGAATCAGAGCAAGGTCGCTCTACTGTCCGTTCTCAACATGTCGTGGAGAACAGGCATAGTACCGCAAGAATGGAAAGAAGCAATCATGGTGCCCATCCTAAAACCAGGCAAAAATAAACTCGACCCAGCGAGTTACAGGCCAATAAGCCTCCTAAGCTGCACGGGCAAACTTATGGAGCGCATGGTGAACAAACGCTTATCCTGGCACTTGGAGAGCAAAGGGCTGCTTATGGCACAACAAGGCGGTTTCGGAGATACAGATCCACAGAGGATCAAGTAACCTACATTGTCCAGGAAATCGAGGACGGTTTCCAAGAAAAGAAACAGACACTGGCGGTCTTGGTAGATATGGAGAAGGCTTTTGACACAGTCTGGAAAGAAGGATTAAGGCTAAAACTGCTCACCCTCGGCGTAAAGGGAAGAATGTACAATTGGCTCGATAGATACCTAGAGAACAGAACAGCAAGGGTTCAGGTTCAGGGTACAAAAGTATGAAGGCCACACTGGAGCAAGGAGTCCCCCAAGGAGGAGTGCTCTACCGACTCTCTTTCTAGTCTTCGTCAATGACATTGCAACATGCCTCCCAGAACTAGTTCACTCTGCCATGTATGCCGACGACTTGGCAATATGGGCGAGAGAAGAGTCAATGCCCACAGCAGAAAATCGACTGCAAGCTACATTAAATAACCGTGAAGTGTGGTCAGCAAAGTGGAATATGAAAATAAATCCTTCAAAGACCACTTACACTGTGTTCTCCCAGAATAACAAGGATTACAAGATAACGCTTAAAGTCAATGGGCAGAACCTTCAAGAAAATAAAACCCCAACGTACCTAGGAGTCACACTCGACAGAAAGCTGACTTGGTGCACCCAGATCGAGAATGCTACGGCAAAAGCAGACACAGGCTAACAATGATGCTAAACTCGCGGTTCCACATGGGAGCAAACAGCAGAATTCTCAAGACACTTTACTCTGGTAGAGTGCGAAGCCGGTCTGAGTACGGTATGGCGTGGAGCAATGCATCGAACAAGCAATTCGCAAAAGTGAGCAGCAGTCAAAACCGGGCCCTACGCATTATCACTGGAGCCATAAAGTCCACGCCCATCAAGGCGATGGAGACCATCACAGGCATCCAACCAATGACTGACCGAAGGGACAAGAAAGTAGTAGTACTTGCGGAAAAACTCAAACGGCTCCAATCGCATCCAATGCATGAAAGAATGTTTCAATCCGGAAAGTGGAGAATACAGAGATCTAACTTCGTTAGAATCTCTAACACACTGACCACAGACCACCCAGTCTTGTCCAAATGCACAGCCAAACCAATCCCGGCAATCGACAAGTGCCCGCCATGGAAAACAAAAATGCCAGAACTAAGGAAATCAATCCCAGGCATAATGAGTAAAAGGGACCAAACAAACCTCGACAGAAAAACTGCAGCAGAAGAGCACATAGAATCAGAGTACCCTGAAAATGAGTGGACGCACGTCTATACGGACGGATCGGCAAATAACGCAATAAGCGACGGCGGAGGAGGAATAGTGCTGAAAATCTCCAAGAAAGTCACGGTCAAGAAAGCGATTGCAACTGGCAAATACTCGAATAACTACCGAGCTGAGGCAGAGGCAATCAAAAAGGCAGCCGAAATGATCTTGAGAGAAGAAAGCTACACGCAACAAGGTCGTGATATTCACCGATGCTCTATCGGTCATCACGGCACTCAAATGCGTCGGCAAAACTGAGATGAATGAGCTCAAACGTCCCTCGCTGAACTAACGAGTTCACTCAAACGCACTGTCATCCAGTGGATACCGTCACACTGCAACATTAGGGAAAACGAAGCGGCCGACAAGCTAGCCAAAGAGGGCGGGCGACTACCCCAGACTGATCTCGAGATCAGCTATGAGGAAGTCAAAACAACCATCGGTTCGCACTATCGAAGCAAGTGGTCAAAAGACCACCCGCAGTACACAGACAGTGACGGTTACTATGGTCTCTCGCGCTGTGAACAAGTTACCATATTTCGCCTCCGTACCGGCCACAACAAGCTCAGAGCCAACATGTTCCATAAATTTAAATTGGCACAACAGCCTGTGCCCATGCAATATGGCAGACATGACGGCAGAACACGTCTTTCAAGACTGTCCACGTTTAGCAGGTATACGAAAAGAGTACTGGCCACAACACACAGAGCTTCGCGAAAAGCTGTCCGGAGGAACGGAGTCCCAAAAACAACAGTTAAATTCATGATAGAAGTTGGTCCATCAGGCTGAGCCGGGAACGCAAAGGAAGGAAGGATGACGGTGCGTTTGAGTGAACTCGTTAGTTCAGCGAGGGACGTTTTGAGCTCATTCATCTCAGTTTGCCAACGCATTTGAGTGCCGTGATAACCGATAGAGCATCGGTGAATATCACGACCTTGTTGCGTGTAGTGTTTTATCTCTCCAAGATCATTTCGGCCGCCGCTTTTATTGCCTCTGCCTCTGCTCGATAGTTATTCGAGTATTTGCCTGTGGCAATCGCTTTCTTGACCGTGACTTTCTTTGAGACTTTAAGCACTATTCCTCCTCCGTCATCGCTTATTGCGTTATTTACCGATCCGTCAGTGTAGACGTGCGTCCACTCGTTTTCAGGGTACTCTGATTCTATGTACTCTTCTGTTGCAATTTTTATGTCGAGTTTTTTTGCTCCCTTTTGTTCAGTATGCCTGGGAGTGATTCCCTTAGTTCTGGCATTTTGATTTTCCATTGCGGGCACTTGTCGATTGCCAGGATTAGTTTGGCTTTGCATTTGGAAAAGACCGGATGGTCTGCAGTCAGTGCCTTAGAGATTTTAACGAAGTTAGATCTCTGTATTCTCCTCTTTTCGAATTCATACATTCTTTCATGCATTGGATGAGATTCGAGCCGTTTGATTTTCCGCAGTACTAATCTTTTTGTCCCTTCGATCAGTCATTGGTTGGATGCCAGAGATTGTCTCCATCGCCTTGATGGGCGTGGACTTCATGGCTCCAGTGATGATACGCATTGCACGGTTCTGACTATTGCTCACTTTTGCAAATTGCTTGTTAGATGAATTGCTCCATGCTGCTATACCGTACTCTAAGATCGGTCGCACTCTACCAGAGTAAAGTGTCTTGAGAATTCTGGCGTTTGCTCCCACGTGGAACCTGCGAGTTTAGCATCATTGTGACCTATGCCTCACTTTTGCATATCATTTTCAATCTGGGTCATCAAGTCAGCTTTCTGTCGAGTGTGACTCCTAGGTCGTTAGGGTTTTGCATTCCGAAGGTTCTGCCCATTGACTTTAAGCGTTATCTTGTAATCCTTGTTGTTCTGGGAGAACACAGTGTAAGTGGTCTTTGAAGGATTTATGTTCATATTCCACTTTGCTGACCACACTTCAAGGTTATTTAACGTGGCTTTGTTAAAGGGGAGGGGTAATCCTCTAGTAATGTGGTGTCAGGATGAGCCGGTGGTGGCTAGATGCCGGTGTTGGTTAGGAAGGCGTGGTGGCTTAAAAAGGGCCCGATGGTGGCATAAGAACGGTGTTGGCTTATAAGGCTGATTATAGTGGTTCCTTTCTTTCTCATAGTTTTATCGTAACTCTATATATATATATATAATATATATATATATCTTTGATAACCAAGTAGAAAACGTACAAACATATTTATGTGATGTTACAAGATGTACGTGTTGACAACTCACAAAACACGTCCCCCAATCCCAAGGTTCATGTCGCTCTCTGTTTACTACCGTTTCTACACAACTACGTATATTAGTTTTTACTACGTCAATGTCTCGTTTTAGTGTTGCCATCTGTTGAGAGTGCAAACAGTAAGTCTCTGCTATTAAAATATCTAAATATATACAAACTACACATAAAACTATTCTGGTTCCTCAGCAGCACCTGGGTGGGGACTGGCTATCACCACCCCCCTGGAGACCTCGCTGTCGACACGACGGAAATCCCAACCTTCAAAATTGCACAGGTAGAGTCCTTCAGGGTTATTAGAGGTGTTAGAGCTGAATAGGAACAAGTCACTACACGTCGTTAAACGTGGCTCAACAACAACTAACGACAACAGCCAACCATGGTCGAAAAAGGAAAAAAATCCTGACGGGATCTCAGGATAACCAAGTTGAACGAGCTAAATGGGAACTAATCACCACACGTCGTTGAACGTGACTCAACAACTGGTCATAGGTGACCATGGTTAACAACAACAGTAAACTCTCTGTGCTCTTGGCTGAAACAATATTAAAAAGAAAATAATTCAGCAATATTGCATATGATAAATTAAATCTAAGCGCCATATGTCTCCTAAGGCGACCCAACAGCATCTCAATTTCCTCAAGCAGAGCTAACAACTGGCCAATGTGAGATGGCTGTACTGTGACATCCAGCCCTCACAAGTCGTAGGATGGCGAGGGGCAGCTCACATCTGTCATGTCTCTATGTCGCTTATGCTCGTTAGAGTCTGGTCATCAATCTGAAGCTCAAAAAAAAGAACTATTAAAAATAACATGATATGAAAAACATATCTTTATACTGTCCCAAAACACCAACAGTATCTGACCTCTGTTAGAAAAAATAATCAACTCCCGATATTAGGGGAATGAACAATCTCCCAACATTCAACATATTTCATTAAAAAAACATACAAATGTTCAACCAACAACATTATAAGACCTCACGAGTATTATTAACCATCTCCCAATCCCAAGGAATGAATGGCTTCAAATATTAAACTCCCTTATAAAAGTCCATTATTAAAAAGCTGCTCCACTATCTCCCAAAACCCTTTTCCTGTTAAAATTCCACATCTTCTTATTAACATAATTAACACATCAAAATGTAGGATTACGGCACACGACGCAAGTCCACAAATCCGCCAATTAAACAAATCATAACTCCAAGGATCCGAAACACTCGGATCGACATCATATAACCTTCAGGAGGCAATAACATCACCCCAAAGGAATAAAGTAACATTCCAAATGTGTCAAATATTTCATTCGACACAGCGCAACCTCGATAAGTTATTAAAATTTCCCCAATATTCCACTTATTGTAGTCAACATTGCAGGGAAAATGAAGTCAATGAGACTTCAGTGTCACTCAAAACTCAAATAGTATCAACCACCTAATATTTGAGTTCCAATTTATATAACCCAAAAAAATAAATTACATTCCAAAATCTTTACATCTTTGAGCGTCATTCAGAAACTCCTAGCCAATTAAAGTCATTGTCACTCAATAACCCCAAAAAAATCAAACATATTCAATATTTGAGTGCAAATTATAAAACAACCATGGATTAAATTATCACCATACAACCCAAAGGGAAACCCCCATGGAATTCACAGAATTCCAATAATTGCTTATTTGCTAAAATCGGATAACCTCAATATATGAGGTAATACAATCCATTTTCCCATATCCAGGGACTTGTCCAAAAACCCAATTATCCTCGTCTGGTTTAACATTATCCTCGACATACCCATCCCAAACCCTCCTGTCACACCAGGGACCTGAAAGACCGAATATTTTCCCTGTCTGGTAAAACCCACATAAATCATGGTTGTCCTCTTCATGATCACATATCCTTCCCACGGGCCGCCCATCCCTGGGGTCAATGATATCACGTGTACCATCCCCAATATGTCCACCACTAAGTAATTTATCAGGGAAACGTAGGCTGCACGCAATAAACAGATCAAACCAGGACTAAACCCTGGCCCGCAAAAGGAAAGACTCAACCCCAGCAAACAATGCTGAGGTAAACATAGGGCACCAGCGCTAAGAAATAGCATCAAGAACGCAATCACCCTTAAAGTATTCCATCGCATAGCACTAGCCGTGGAATCGACGCATGCCTGCTTTTGGTACAACGCATTGTCCACCCGACCAAGAAAAATTTGATCAAGTTGCATACTCTGTTGCACATCAGAATCAATGTGCACTGGATCTGATTTTGACCGATTTAAAAAGTACAATTTGCGTTGCAGTTCATATTTCGCTCATATTCTGACTTAACGTCTGCCCCACACATTCTTAAATTGACATGTAGTGAATTACCTTGCTTTCCACTAGTCCCATCTTCATTGCCTACAGGGAGACTATTATATTTTGTATGCTCCTCAGCACATGCACTGGATCCTGGAATTATTATTGCTTCCTGGCTGGGTTCAATTCTAGTGACCTCAACCACCTGTGTCGTTGTTGACGTGTCCCCAAAATGAGACACTGTTAATTTATTCGACTGTTGATCTCCAAACTGTTCCTGGTTTAATTTTTCTTCAGTGTTCTCTCTAAAAATAGACTTGGGCCACCTTTCTTTTCTCCTCACTATTCCAGACTGACCGCTACGGTCAGCACACACTTACGTTTAAAGAAACGCCCCTTACTAGTTTGGCCCACCACTACATGCTTACAATTTTTTGAATTTACCTGTACCGTTTTATAATTTACTCGTTTTCAATTTTCTTTACTATTGCTTGTTTTCCTGAAATTTGTTTTAGTAATATTATAACTTATATGTTGCTTTCGAGTTCCTTGACACAACGCATGGTGTCCCATGAGGGTGGAGTATATGATTTCCATCCTTTTTTAATTTCGATTGCTGAAAATTTAAAGAACTTAAATGACTTATCTGTTGTTCGTTGGCGTGGGGGGACACTTCAGAGATTGGCGATTGACTACTTTGTTCACAGTAACTACCAAAAGCTCTCTGAACTACCAAAAGCTGATTGCTCCATGTTATAATCTATCAATGTGTGTCCCATATCCTCAGTCACACAGAGATTAATCTGTCCGATATCCTGCCTAACACTCATGTCACAAACAACCGGATGAAGATTTTGCATGTCTTGAAAATCCTCCTTCGCCAGAATGGAAGAGTATTGGAGAGCAATGGGCTCACCATCGGACCAATCGACAACTGATTCCAATGTATGACTAACTTGAGAATCAATTACTTCCATACAGGAAAAAGGAGTAATAATTTCGGCTCTACACCTACATCTATGGATGATACCATAGCAATGGGTTCCTCGGCCCAATCCACAACGGATTCTAATTTACCGCCATCCTAATAATCAACCCCTTACACAGGAAAATTGGCATTAAATTCCCGGCTTTGCTGCTGAACCATTGGTGACTGAAA
>JADZMA010002714.1:0-11240 GCA_020796225.1 Arion vulgaris
GATCTGTTCACCTAATCATATTCTCCCTTCTGTCTTTATGACAAATAATGGGCATCAGTCAAGTAAGTCTCTAAGGCTTCAGTCTGGTTATCCCTGTCTTAAACTATCTTTTGAGATCTGGCCATGCAGATTAGGGGCAACCAGACTGCAAGGTTTCTGTCTTAGAACACACAGTGGACAGACCTGCAAGGAGGGCACCTCAGAACAGGATACACAGAATCCCACTCAATTTCAGGTCAGAAAATAAAGCCACTTCAGGTCTCAGTGGGGACTTTTGCCTTCCTCATCTTCTAGTAGGAAACACAGCCTGAGTTCCCCCCTGATAACATCCCCCTGCCTGCTGCCTGCCATAATCGATCTTTTTCAAGTCGAAGGTTTTGCTGAAGTGTCTATCTCTTTAACTACTTCTACCTAATTTGAGCCTTAAAGATGTGTCCTCCATGTGCCTTGCTCCATTTCCCTACCAGCCACCAAATAGTCACCAGGTCACAGGTCCACCAGGGCCCGAAGATGGGCTGCCTGTCCCACATAGTTTAATCCAAGGACCAAGATGGAATTTATTATGCAGAGCAGGACACTCCAACAGAACCATCAGAAGAAAGGAAGATGCCCACAACTGAGGCACATAAGGCAACTTTCAGCCCAGAGAAATGGCTGATCAGGGTCAGAGCCAGCCATTCAGCTAAGAAGCCCCAGTAGCCACTCCTCAGTTGGCATTAAGAGCCTCCTGGACACTCAAGCCCTCTGGCATCTACCCATGAGCGCCAAGAGATTTCAATGTACTGTATTTCTGAGGCTCTGGTGTAAAGGAAGGTTGACTTCGGGTCGGCAACCAGGCAACTGGCAGCTTATCTGCTTCAATCAATTCCCCACACCTTCCCTCCAACTTCTGTCTGTTGTTGACATTCAGCCCAAACTTGAGGTACATCTCCCTTGCTACTATTGGCTCCCCTTCCCTGTAGCAAACTCCTTACCCATCTATAAGACTCCTCTTAAGGCTACCCTTCTGTGCTCCCTTCCAGACCTCTGGATGACTCAGTAGTCCTTCTTTGACCTCCCACAGGAATATCCCTTCGATGCCACTGATTAGAAGATATTGCAGTTGCTTTTAGTAGGCCTCCCACGTGGCTCTGAATGCTCCTAGGCAGAGCCCTGTCCTTCCATTTGTGCCTTCACAGCCTAGCCAGGGTCTGGAGACGAGCAGGTCTTCCGCCGTGTTGTGTGCTCACTGAATAGTGAGGGTAGGAAATGCACGATTAACACAGCACAGAAACTTTGAGTCAGGCAGTGATGAATGAGGCCACCTGGGCTGTTCTTGCATTTTAATATTTTAGAGCTGCTACACTTGGCCCATTTATTCCAGGTCCACCATGAGAGATGAGTCATTTCTCAGCGGCTGGGTGGATGACCAGCATTGCTCATTCTACAAAGCCTTTCTGTCTCATGGGTGTAAGCAGTGACTTCAGATACTCCCTTAGGGTGCTGCTGAATATCTTCCCAGTGCACCTCTGTGTGCAATGTCTCAATCAGTGTGGGACACCCGAGGGATAGGCACCTTCATTCTGCAGACAGAGAAACCGGGCCCAGGAAATTAAACAGCTGGCCCACATATTTAGAAAATAGATAAAGCTGAAATAGGGGCTTCCACCCATGCCTTCTTCTGTTGTATAGCCAGCAGTCTGCCTGTCCTTGATCAGAGTGACATATCAGACATAAAATAGGCAGACAACCTCCTAACATTCCACTCAACAGCAGGCTGAAGGTGGAGTCACAGGTACTTTAGGGCTAGATGTTTCTGCCTCAATGGTGTGTAGATGGCCTCGTCTGGTGAAATCACCAACTCTGTACATTTTTATAAGCTCAGGCTTTTGTCTTCCCTTCAGTAATACTCTAATAATAAAATTTCCAAATTAACTCAGCAGGAAAAATTCATATATTGCCTCTCTGCTCAATTCTCTTGGTGCTGTGATGAAACAGAATGAATGAGGGGCAGTAGCAGAATTCCACTGGGATAAGAAGGCAGGAACTGGAGTGGAAAAGTGAAATCCAGGGATGGTGTAGGTAAAACTGTAGTCAGACCACAGGGTAGAGTACCTCAGGGCCAGCTTACATGCCATGCTAATACAAACATGTAGGTTTTATTCCTAGATGGTGTGTAACATGAGTATAGCATTGTATAAAATGTTAGAGAGCTGGGAGGACTCTCCAGAAATGATCTGGTCCTCATCCCTTTACAGATGGATATGAGGTCAGGAGGAATGTGACTTGCCAGCAGTCGCGTGATGAATTACTGGCGAAAGTGCACAATCAGGCTCTGATTCAGGAAATTCTTCACGAGCAGTGTACAGTGAGACTAACACAGAACAGAAGGTGGGTTGCACGATGCTGACCACCCCCTTTACCACCAGTGGCATCACACCGCCGGTTGTGTGTTTACAGAAGGGTGGCCAAGAAGTGAAGAGACTGCATCAAGAAGCGGCAGGTGGAGAGGAACAAGCCAACATCTGGCCGAACTCATCTTGGTCACTGTGAGTCAGACTCTGGACCAGGCATTTGTATTGTCTCGCCATTGTCCAAACAGCCCCACTGAAGGAAGGACCACGGACTCCCATGAGAAGAGATTTGAGAGATTCAGAGTTTGATAACTGGCCTGAACCCAGACAGACTTTGAATAAAAGGTCACTAAGACACAAGACCCAAGCTCCTTGAGTTTCTACAAAGGTCTACTAGATTTTGAGCAAAAAACAGATCCCCACTCAGCCACTGCCAGCCCCTGTCTGCCTCTCTTCTTGCTTCTATGTCTCATGCCTGTGTCCAGAAGAAGAAACAAGGAGGACCTTCCCATGAACTTTCTCACCGAAAGAGACACTTGAATGTGTGAGAGCAGAAAAGCCCGGAGCCAGCTATGTGTGGGTTGGATCAACAGAGGTGATCAGTGCCTCTGATCTTTATGACTCAGCACCTTCCAAGTAGAAGACAAGTCCACATCATGACATTCTCATTTACTCATTGGCGAATGTTCATCAACCCAGGAATCTCATTTCTGAATCCCATCCAGGAATATAGGTAGATTTGAGAAATCAATTTAATTTCTATTTGCAAAACAGAAGCGGAAATTGAAGCCACTGGGATATCTCCATTTTCTTGACAGTCAGTACTGTAAAAGCACCTTAGTGGGCTTATCTTGTAGCACAGGGCCTTGCACTAGCCCTTCAGCCCAGCCTAAAACCTCTCTTTGCTGCCTCCAAGTTTATACTCCAACAACACTGAACAGTAGAAGGCCCTCTGTGGACATTTTTTTTTTTTTTGGCTTTTGCCATTTCTTGGAGTTGCCCCTGCGGCATATGGAGGTTCCCAGGCTGGGGGTCAGGTGGGCCTGCCACTGGCCTCTGTAGAGGCCACAACCTTGCGAGATCCAAGCAGCATCTGAGATCTACACCACAGCTCAAGCAGCACTGGATCACTCCCAACCGCCCACTGATCAGGGCCAGGGATTGAGCGATACAGCCTCACTGGACCTAGTCGGGATTGGTTAACCACTGCGCCACGATAGGGAACTCCAGACATTTCTTATCTCTTTGTCAGCCCGAACTGCTGTTTTTCTCTTGAATACCCTCATCTCCCACCCTCCACCTTTACCTTGTGTTAGGAGAACTATCAGTCTGCCTCCACTCCAGGCTGGGGAAGGGGCCTGTCCTGATAGAGCCCTGATCATTCTTCTCTCATTGCACTAATCGCCATTCTATCTCTGCCTGTCTGTGTTTCACTCTGTGTGTGAAACACTTGACATGGAGACTGGGGGACTAAGCGGCTGCAGGGCAGAGGCCAAGCACATTATTAGAAAACTCTGAATACATCCTAAAGAATAAACATATGAATAGATGAACAACTGTGGCTCCCAATATGTACTATGGTGACACAAGTGGCTTGGAAACACTAGAATGAGTGGAGACTTAAAAACAAATATGAACATGGGACTTTGCATTTAGGAGAAAGGTAAGGACAAAAGTCCATAATCTTGGGTTTAATGGCTAAAAGAAGGTTGAGTTGGGTTTGTATTAAAGTAGTCAGACACAGGCAGAAACCCAAGTGATTGAGGACCACTGATGGCCTATAAAGCACCTTCGTGTGAAATGGAAAAAGTACCTTCTTGGCACGGATACCAACCTGAAACCACATGGCCTAGAATGAATGGTCAATACCATTTAATGTCAGGAACCCGTTATTTTATGGATGCAGCCCAGCACTTGGTGTGATCAGTAGACAGAACCGTCTACCTTTCAAACCTCTTGCATGGTACACTTGTACAATGCCTGGCCTGCAACTCTTGTGCAGTACCTGTCCTGACTTGCCCAGGCCAGGTATAGTCAACAGAAACACAATTATTTTCATAGAATCTGACCTTTAGAGCTATTTGACCTTTTAGTCAATTGCCAAGCTTCAAATTCACTTCTTCCAGAAATCCTCCCATATTGTACATCTGACATGACTCCCCCTGAAAGCAGGCCTGAGACAAAGGACTTGGTGATTTACTTGGGATGTGTGTCTCGAGGCAGTGAAGGATAAAGAATGAGACAGGAACATGGAAATGTGAGGAAGTAGGCTGGTGTTACTGTGGGCAAAATGAGCGGTCCTTCTGGGAGCCTTGGAGAATCATGTAGAATCTTGCGTCAAGACTGTCCCTCTAAAGGACAAGCTTGGCTGGGATATTTACTGACCATCTTCTATATCTTGCCCCTTGGTGGGGAGTTGTTACTGGAACTTGTCGCACTTACACTTTCAAGCAGTGCCTGGGTGTGAGGCTGGTGTTCCAGTGGATGTAGGGATTATGACAGCATGCACTGACCTGTCCTTCAGGACTGCACTGGACCAGATGGGCTGGGCGGCAGCATGGGCACAAAGCATCTGCAGCCTATGATTGAGTTGAATCCTCTCTTTACTTTAAGAGTCAGGAAGAGGAGCACACCTCTAGCCCCCTCTCCAGGAGAAGCCAAAAATGTTGGGTGCAGACCTGGCTGTGCATTCATTCCCCTGCAGCATCCAGCATCCTAAGAAAGGCAGCCTCTAGCTATGAATAATAAGATTGTAGAAACCACCAGTACTCCAGGAACAAGCAGAGTACTCAGGGTGCATTCCTGCCTGAAGATGGGAAGGAAAAGCACCAGTTGGCTCTGGCTCTTCGGGTAACATTGAATTACTGCCCATTTAATATTTTATGGCAGGAGTGATATAAACATTCTTCAGCATCATTAGAAATGAAGGAACATTTATATTTCGTGGCACCTCCCCAGCCTGGAATTTCCCCATGCCTGCTTTCTGGGGCTAGGCCATGGAATACGAGGAAGCAGATGAGAAGCCATCGATCAGAGCTTGGATCTGTATAAATATGACCTAAGTGCTTACACCTCTTAAAATCAAAGAAGGAGCTGTTTTTATATGAGATTGGGCTGAATTTCTTTTTTAACTCCAAGGTATGTAACATATATTTATAGCCCAAATCACAATCCTTTCAGGAAAAGGTTGGAGATTGTTCTGGGAATACAGAATACCTAGCACAAAAGAAATGATAAGGGAAGGAGGACACAAGTGGGGAGGCTGGGCAGCAGATCTCTGGACCAGCATTTCACCCATCAATCATAAGTCATAAAAGTCAAAAGATGCAAAGACACTGCACACCCATTGGGATAATCACTATTAAAAAAGAAAATAACAAATACTTTGAGGATGTGCAAAAAATTGGGCCTTATTGTGCTGATAGTGGAAATGTAAATGTTTGCTGCTAGTAAAAATATTCTGGGTTCTCCAAAATTTTTTCTTGTGTTTAGGGCTGCACATAGAAACATATGGGGTTCAGGCTGAGATCAGATGGAAGCTGTACTATTTTATACAGCCATGGCAGTGCGGATCTGAGAGCCATGTCTGTGACCTACTACAACTCACAGCAATGCTGGATCCTTAACCCAATGAGCAAGGCCAGGTGTTGAACCGTCATACTGATGCTAGTCAGATTCATTTCCACTGAGCCACAACAGGAACTCCAGGGTCCTCAAAAAATTAAAAATGGAATTACCATATGATCCAGCAATTCCATTTCTGGGTATATGCCACAAATAATTTAAAACTGGGATCAAGGGATAATTTTACATTTATGTCGCCTGCTTAGCATTATTCACAATAGCCAAGGTGGACGTAAATCAAATGCTCATCCATGGATAAATAGATAAACAAAATGTTGTGATACATGCAATGAGATATGATTCCAGCCTTAAATAAGAATGCAATTTAACACACTTGTGCAATGTGGTAAAATTTAGAATCTTCAGCCTTCAAGTAAATTCGACAGTCAAGAAAGGACAAATTTTGTATTAACACAGCATATGAGGTATCTAGAGTATTCCAAATCAGGAGTCAACAAGTAGAATGGTGGTTATCAGGGATGAACAGGAAGGAATAGAGTAATTATGTTAAATGGATGGGGTTTCAGGTTTGTAAGACGGGTTGGAATATTCATTGGAAAAGCTGACCCTCTTTTGCTAAATCTGGAACAGACAACGTGCCCACCCTCACCTGTTATTCAATACAGTAGTAAGGCCTAACTAGCAGCAATCAGACAAACAAAAGAAATGAGGCATCCAAACTGGAAGAAGAAATTGTCATCTATGCAGACTGACATGATACTATGCATAGAATACCCTAAGGACTCACAAAGCTTCTCAAACTGATCAATGAGATTCGGCAAGTAGCAGGATACAAGATTAACATTCAGAAATTGGTTGCATTTTTATATACTAACACGTGAAATATTGAAAGAATATAATAAAAATTATAAATTAAAATTTTAAATTTACTAAGAGAATTAAATACCCTAGGAATAAACCTGACCAAGGAGATGAAAGACATATATACTTCAAAGAACTATAAACATTCACCAATGAAATTAAAGAGGAATCAAAATGGAAAGATATTCTGCTCCTGGATGAACCCGCATCCTCATGGTTCTAATCCGGATTCGTTAACCTGCCCTGAGCAGAACTCCTGGTTATTTTTATATACTAACAATGAAATATTCGAATATAATAGTACAATGCCTTTTAAATCACCCCAGGGTTCGTCGGTGAAGCGTGTGCAATCTGACAAGAACCAGCGAATTCAAATTGATCCCTACCCCTGCTCAGTGGGTTGCTGTTTGGTGCCATGAGGCACCTTGGTGTGGGATTGCAGGCCTTGGCTTGGGTGTACAGGGCCTGACGCCTTGTTCCAGACCCAGTTGCTGAAACTGGCAGTGGTGGCTAGTACTATTAGCTAGCCTAGGAACCTCCATATGCAGCAGAATTGGTCAAAAACAGCTAAAAAAAAAAAAAAAGACCAAAAAAAAATCACACCCCAAAATTAAATACTAGATAAACCTGACCAAGGAGATGAAAAGACATATATGCAAGAACTATAAAACATTCACCAATAAATTAAAGAGGTCAAAAATGGAAAGATATTCCATGCTCCTGAGATGGGAAGAATTAATATTAAAATGGACATACTACCCAAAAAGCAATATACAGGTTCATACAGTCTATCCAGTACCTTGACCTTTTCTGAACTGAGACAAAACAATTCAAAAATTTATATGGAATCACAAAAGAATTGCCAGAGCAATCCTGGGAACAAAATCCAAGCAGGAGGCACTAACTCTCCCAGACTTCCAGAACAATATTACAAAGCCGCGGTAATCAACTCAGTATGATCAGGTACCAAACAGACATGCAAGTGATGGAACAGAATAGAGAACCAAAACAAACAGACACCTATGAACCAATTAATCTTCAACAAAGTTGGCAAGAATATAAAATGGGAAAAGATAGTCTCCAGTAAGTGGTGCTTTGGGAAACCTGGACAGCTGCATGTAAATCAATGAAACTGGAACTACGCCCTCTGTGCACAAAAAATAAACTCAAAGTAAAGCAAGACTTAAACTTAGACAAGACACCATAAAACTCCTAGAAGAACATGAACAAAACATTCCCCTGGCATCAATTGTACAAATGTTTTTTTAGGTCAGTCTCCCAGGCCGACCTTTATTTCAATTTCTATTGAAATAAAAGCCAAATAAACCATGGGACATAATCAAACTTATAAGCTTTACTGGCAAAACCATAAAATAAATAAAAAAAGACTAGCCTAGGGAACAGCAGAAAATACTTGCAAATGATGCACAGCGACAAGGAGCTTAATCTCAAAATATGCAAACAACCATAAACTCAGCTGGCAAAACAAACAAACAACCTAATTGAAAAATTGGCAGAAGATCCGAATAGACATTTCTCTAAGAAATATACAGATGGCTAACAGGCACATGAAAATGCTAAACATAAGTAATTATTAGAGAAATGCAAATCAAAACTTCACCATCACACTGGTCAGAATGTGGCTATCATTAATAAGTCTGGAAATAACAAATGCTGGGGTATGAAGAAAGAGTCTTCTTACACTGTTAGTAGGAATACAAATTGGTAGAAACACTATGGAAAACAATATGGAGGTACCTCAGAAAATAAATACAAGACCTACAGGATCCAGCAATACCACTCCTGGGCAGATATCCAGAGACTTTCATTCAAAGGAATGCTATACTCCTGTTCGTTTGCAGCACCATTGACATGTGAACATGGAAACAGCCTAAATGTCCATCAACAGATGAATGGATTAAGAAGATGTGGTACATATACACAATACTACTCATCCATTAAAGAGAACAAAATAATGCCATTGCAGCAAAAGATGGAACTAGAGACTCTCATACTAAAATGAAGTAAGTCAGAAAGAAAAGGACAAATATCGTATAATACCATATATCTGGAATCTAGTATATGGCACAAATAGACCTTTATACAGAAAAAGAAACAAACTCATGGACTTGAAGAACAGACTTGTAGTTGCCAAGGGGAGGGGAGGGGAGTGGGATAGATTAGGAGTTGGGGTTGGTTGATGCAGAATAATGCATTGGAGAAAATAAATAATGAGATATACAGAGAACTATATCAATCACTTGTGATGGAACATGATGGAGGATAATGTGAGAAAAAGAATGTATGTATATGTATATATTAGAAATCCCTTTGTTGTACAGCCAAAAATTGACAGAACACTGTAAATCAACTATAATAATTTTATATAATTGTACAGTTGCATTCTTAAATATCTATCATAAATTCTTTGATGGAGGAAATCAGAATCAGATCTAAGAAGACCCTTCAACATTCAAGATTGATGTCAAATATTATCATGGTGGATTATGCACTTATTACTATGATATATATTTCTTCTCCAGAGATTCCTTGTTTGTGTATCAATTGTAGATTTTTGGTTTGCAGTTATTCTGAAGTTTTGATATAAGAGTCACATATATAGATATGAGATTGTTTTAAGTTTATTCTCTTAATTGCAAGTTCATCTCAGTGCCCTGCATTTATTTTACCTCTCATGATTTCTGATTTTGGTGGTATAATTGATGCATGGATGATTTTGTATCTTTACTGTATCTATACCTTTACTGGTGAGCCTTGTCATTTGTGGAATTTTTGTTTCCTGTTGCTGTCTTTTCTTTCTGCCTAGAAAAGTTCCTTTAGTATTTGTTGTAAGGCTGGTTTAGTGTTGCTGAATTCTCTCAGCTTTTGCTTATCTGTGAAGCTTTTGATTTCTCCTTCAAATCTGAATGAGAGCCTTGCTGGGTAAAGTAATCTTGGTTGGAGGTTTTTTCCTTTCATCACGTTAAGTATATCATGCCACTCCCTTCTGGCCTGCAGAGTTTCTGCTGAAAAATCTGCCAATAACCTTATTGGGGTTCCTTGTATTTACTTGTTTCTTTTCCTAGCTGCTTTCAAGATTTTCTCTTTGTCTTTAATTTTGGTCAGTTTGATTAATATGTGTCTCAGTGTATTCCTCCTTGGGTTTATTTTATATGGTACTCGTTGTGCTTCCTGGATTTGAGTGAGTGGTTCCTTTCCCATGTTAGGGAAGTTTTTGGCTATTATCTCTTGGAATATTTTTTCTGTCCCCTTCTCTCTCTCTTCTCCTTCTGGCACCCTATAATAGGATGTTGGTGCGTTTACATTGTCCCAGAGTTCTCTGAGACTCTCTTCATTTGTTTTCAATCTTTTTCTCTTTCTGTTCTGCATCCAGTAATTTCCACTAATCTGTCCTCCACCTCCTTATTAGTTCTTCTGCCTCCTGTATTCTGCTGTTAGCTGCTTCTAGTGATTTTTATTTCAGTTATTGTATTTGCATCTCTTCTTGTTTAAGTTTTATATCTTGTATCTCTTTGGTCAGTGTTTCCTGTAAGTTATCCATCTTTGCCTCCAGTTTATTTCCAATGTCTTGCATCATCTTCAGCATCAACAGTCTAAAGTCTTTTTCCTGGAGGCTGAGAATCTCCTCATCACTTAGCTGATTTTCTGGGGTTTTTCCTTTCTCCCTCATCTGAGTTATAGTTCTCTGTCTTTTCATTTTATAGGTTTTGGTGTGGTGACCTTTTACAGATAATAGGTTGTAGCCTCTCTTACTTCTGGTGTCTGCCCCTTGTGGCTGAAGTCGTATGGGGGCTTGCTGTAGGCTTCCTGATGGGAGGGGCTGATGCCTGCCCACTGGTAGGTGGAGCTGATTCTAATCCCTCTGGTGGGTGGGGCTTAGTCTCTGGATGGGATTAGAGGTGGCTGTGTGCCTGAGGGGTCTTTAGGTAGCCTGTTTACTGAGGGGTGGGGCTGTGATCCCACCTGGATTGTTGTTTGCCCTGGGGCTTCTCAGCACTGACTGATGGGTGGGGCCAGATTTTCCCAAAATGGCCACCTCCAGAGAAAGGCAGCTGCTGAATATTCCTGAGAGCTTTGCTTTCAATGTCCTTCCCTCACAACAAGCCACATTCACCCCTGTTTTCCCAGGATGTCCTCCAAGAACTGCAGTCAGGTTTGACCCAGATTCCTATGGAGACCTCGCTCTGCCCTGGGACCAGTGCATGTGAAAGTCCGTGTGCGCCTTTTAAGAATGGGGTCTCCGTTTCCCAGTCCTGTGGAGCTCCTGCACAAGCCCCTGGCCTTCAATGCCAGATGCTCCAGGGCTCTTCTCCAGTGCCAGATCCCGCATGTGAGGGTTTGATGTGGGGCTCAGAACTCTCACTCCTGTAGGTGAGTCTCTGTGAACCAGTTAGTTTTCAGTCTGTGGAGCTTCCCACGGAGGTATGGGTTGTTTATATC
>JADZMA010002715.1:0-11237 GCA_020796225.1 Arion vulgaris
GATCAGCGCCCAGTTAGCCTAGAACAGTTTACACTACTGGCAGGTGGGTTGGCTTGAGTTTTATATGGGTCGTTAGCAGGCTATTAATTCTCAACTTTTCTTTGAAAGACTAGCCGACTTTAACTCTACTAAATGCAGAGCCAGGCGCAGAACGCACTTCATAGACCACTTATGTAAACAGTAACGTAAATCTCATGTGAAATTGGATAGTAGAGCAATTAAATAGATAAGAAGATGATTGGTAAAAGACCGGTAAAAATAGAGAGATAAACACAGAGAGAAAGAGAAAGAGAGAGAGAGAGGGAGAGACATGTTTGAGTGTTTATATGTAGAAAGTAATTCGAGTGGAGTAGTTGGCGTTTGCTCCTTGTTAAATGCCGTTTTATCTTTCATCTGGCTTATTTAGCACGTGTCCCTTCTAATAGTTTTTCATTTTCAAATACTGGTGTAGGAAATACTTCAGAAATTTTAACCGTATCCGTAAGTAAAAAAAGGAAAGAAACTCTTTTATACCACGTGTTTATAGGGTAATACAGTGTTAGGCTGTATTTTTTAATTGACCGTCGGCACACGATGGGTGATGGTCAACATCACGTCCACCTTTACTTCTCAGCGCTTTTCTTGGTACCCAATGAGGCTGGGTTTACTTGAGAGCCGTTACTGTCGGAAAAAATTTACGCCCACTTGTGGAATTAAACCAGGACCACTAGTTTAAAAGACCGTATGCGTAGGCCTACTAATCACATTACAGATCTTGTAGTAACGAAACCACCTATGTTGATATCGCTAACCACTCCTTCAGATATCTACAAAAAATAGTTCAGAATAAAGATCTCCAAGGAACATACCATACATGAACGCTTACTTTGATCTCGACGTCCAATATTCTAAAACGAAACAGCTGTTAATATAACGCACACACAGGTATCAGCTGTATGCGTTCATTGAGTGAGCGGATGGTGTTCTCCGACTATAACCCACATTCGCGAGCTATGTAAACGGTGTGTATTCGACGCCCCTGAAATATTGTACTAAAGATAAGACATTTATGTACGGTTTCTCAACCTGAGACTATGGTTGAACGATCAGTAAGGTGACTTGGCCATCCATTTTGTTTGTTATTACTATGACTTGTGGCTAATTATTCTTGTCCAGGTGAGTTGTCAAATGTTTGCTCGCATAGCTCAACTTTAATTTGTGTATCAAGCTCGCATAGCTCAACTTTAATTTGTGTATCAAGCTCGCATAATAATAATAATAATTCCTCTCGTACCTTATACGTTACATAGGGCCTGCAAGTAATTTCTCCATACCGCTCTATCCTGGGCAACTGCTCAATCTCCCCATGGAACTGAGACCGATATTTCCTGCCTCTCTCAAGCAAAGTTCGTTTCAGGGTCTCCTTAGGTCGACCTCTCTTTCTTGAACCCTTTGCATCCCACTTCAATGCCTGCTTTGATATTCGTTGATCATTTCTCTCAAGGTGTGCCCAACATATCTCCATCTTCTCTTTCTTATAACAGTTGTCACTAGTGGTTGACCAGACATGTCTCTGATTTCATCACTTCTCCTGAATTCGTTCCATTTTATATTCATTATTTTTCGCAGACATCTATTTTCAAATGCATTCAACTTGCTTTCTATATCTTTAGTCATTTTCCAACTCTCGCTGGCATATGTTAGGATTGATACAACATTTGAATTGAAAATTCGTAATTTAGTTTTAATACTATATAACTTGCAGTTCCATATTTTATTTAGACTTTTAAAGCTGATGTTGCTTTGCCAATTCGTATCATAATTTTTTTTTAACATTTCCCGTGCAATCAAAATTGCTACCTAAATAGGTGAACTGTTCTGTTATTTTTATCATTTTAGATTCCAGTGTGATATCTGCATTACTTGCCATAGGTGTCTTCTATTATATTTTTTTTTTCATAGTTTATCTACAGTCCAACTTTTGATGCTATAGATGGCAAGTTGTCTGTTTTTCTTTACATATCTTGGTTGTTTCTACTTAACAAGGCAATAGTTCGCATAGCTCAACTTTAATTTGTGTATCAAACTCGCATAGCTCAACTTTAATTTGTGTATCAAACTCGCATAGCTCAACTATAATTTGTGTATCAAACTCTGCAAGCTCAACTATAATTTGTGTATCAAACTCGCATAGTTCAACTATAATTTGTGTATCAAACTCGCATAGCTCAACTATAATTTGTGTATCAAACTTGCATAGTTCAACTATAATTTGGTATCAAACTCCAGTACCAACTTTAATTTGTGTATCAAACTCGCATAGCTCAACTTTAATTTGTGTATCAAACTCGCATAGTTCAACTATAATTTGTGTATCAAACTCGCATAGCTCAACTTTAATTTGTGTATCAAACTTGCATAGTTCAACTATAATTTGTGTATAAAACTCGCATAGCTCAACTTTAATTTGTGTATCAAACTCGCATAGTTCAACTTTAATTTGTGTATCAAACTCGCATAGCTCAACTATAATTTATGTATCAAACTCGCATAGCTCATCTATATATGGCCCTTTTCATCTTTACAGACGGTCAATAGGCAAGTGTTTTACTGTGACAACTTCTGAGTTTTCGCTTTTCTCTTGTCGTTCAGCTCGTACATAAGTCTCTTCTCAAAAGAGTCTGCGCCCTTCCGTAATTTGGCTTTCCACACAACTCTGTCATCAGCAGTCCTCCCATGTGCTGGGATCTATAGAAAAGTTTTTCATTGAGGTTTTGCAGACATCTTTATATCTGAGCAGTGGTCTGCCCTGGTGCCTCTTCCCTCCGAAAGTTCACAGAACAACATTTGTTTTGGTATGCGATAAGTTTCCATTCTTCTCACATGTCCCAACCATCTTAGTCGTCTACTGCTGAGCATGCCCATGATGGAAGGCAGATTTGCACGTTGTAGTACTTCAGAGTTGGTTATCTTGTCGTACCACCTGATGTTCATAATCTTGCGGAGACATCGAAGGTGAAAGATGTTAAGTCTCCTCTCGTGTCTTGAGTAGGCTGTCCATGTTTCTGGGCCATATAGTAAAGAACTAATTACACAGGCTCGATATATTTGAGTTTTCGTCTGCAATGTCAATTTTTTTGTCCCACGCTCTGCTTTGATAGTATGCCGAATGTAGTAGCCGCACTCCCTATACAAGCGTTGATTTCTTCATCAAGAGAAAGGCTGGCAGTGACCGTGGACCCAAGATAGCAGCATTTTTGCACTGGTGTTAGATGGTTACCATTTAAAGTGATATTTGATGTCTTACCTCCTGACATAATACAACTGTTTTAGAGACACTTATTGTCAGAGAAAAGAGGTCGCATGCCTTTGACAAATTATTAATTAGACATTGCAGTGTAGTCTCACTGTGGGCGACTAAGGCAGCATCGTCAACGAAAAGGAGGTCCTTGAGAAGTATTTCCGTCGTTTTTGTCTTGGCTCTTAAGCGAGCCAAGTTAAAGAGTGAACCATCAGATCTAGTGCGGATGAAAACATCACCATCAGCGTCCCTAAGGCGTGGTTCAAAAGGACTGCGAAGAAGATACCAAAGAGAGTGGGGGCAAGGACACAGCCCTGCTTGACTCCACTCTTAACCTCAAACTATCAGATGTGCTGCATCGAACTGTATGCTGGCTTTCATGCCCTCATGGAAGGAAACAATCAATTGGAGCAACTTTGGGGGACAACCAATATACTTCAATATTTTATAAAGACTTGGCCTGCTGACTGTGTCAAATGCCTTAGTCAGATCCACGAAAGCAATGCATAGAGGCTTGCTCTGCTCTCTGCACTTCTCTTGTAGCTGTCGAAGGGTAAATATCATGTCAGTTGTTGACCGTCTAGCTCTGAATCCACATTGTGACTCTGGAAGAACACGCTCCGCCAGTTGCTGTAGTCGTTTTGAAAGGACTAGTGCAAAAGCTTTGCCTGTTACGCTTAGAAGGGAGATGCCTCTGTAGTTGTTACAATCCCCTTATCCCCTTTGTTTTTATAGAGTGTCACTATCTTGCATCCCTCATGTCCTGAGGAAGTGTTCCCTCTCTCCAGCACTGAATAAGGAGATTGTAGAGGTGGGGCAGCAGGACATCCTTATTGTATTTGAGGACTTCTGCAGGAATGTTGTCTAGTCCTGATGCCTTGCCATTTGAAAGTTTGTTGATTGCTTCGGAAAGTTCCTGCTCCGTGGGTTCGGTATCCAGCCTCGGTTTGGTCATGATGTTTCGGTATGATCTGATCGAGGACTGGGTGTGCTGGTTTCTCCACAGA
This sequence comes from Arion vulgaris, assembly GCA_020796225.1. Taxonomy (NCBI): domain Eukaryota; kingdom Metazoa; phylum Mollusca; class Gastropoda; order Stylommatophora; family Arionidae; genus Arion; species Arion vulgaris. The sequence continues at coordinate 4,288 of JADZMA010002715.1, forward strand.
GTAAAGATTGGAATAGTGTTCAACCCATCTTTCGAGCTGTTTGGTCATATCTGTTATTGGCTCACCTGTTTCTGATATTAGTGGTGCAATTTTTGTTATGTTTGGTCCCAGAGCTACTCTGATATTTTCGTACATTGCCTTGGTGTTGCCCATATCTGCAGCATTTTGAATCGCAGAACATAGATTTGACCAGTATTCATTTGCACACCTCCTTGACTCTCGTTGCAATACTGATTTTGTGTGCTGAAGATGATCCTTTGAACTTTGCGAGGGTTTATTTTTGTAATTTATTAGAGCTCTTTTCTTTTCCTCAAGTAGAGGGCTTAGGGTTGTTTCATTTTGTTCTACGCAGTCTTTGTTGGAGAATTTCTTGGTGCCAAATGAGTCAATGGCACAGTCATATATGTTAGATTTTAGAATGTTCCACTTTTCGTCTACGCTACATTCTCCATTTCATTTCTCACACAGAGCAGTAAACGCCTTTCGAAAGTCTCCCTATTCTCTGTCATCCCCATTTTGGTGACGCTGACTTTGGGTTTGGGTGGTCTTCTTGTTGAATAGGTTTTCCTTGGAAGTATTTTGACTTTGTTGATAACTAGTGCATGATCTGTATCACAGTCCGCGCTGTGAAAGACGTGTAATTTTCACTGTGTTGAGGTGTTGTCTGCGTGTGAGTACAAAATCAAGCTGGTGCCAGTGACCTGATCTTGGGTGGCACCATGACACCTCTGTGTCTGTGTTTGACAGAAAAACGTATTTGTCACACACACATGTTGTTTTGGGAGCAGAATTCAAACAGTCTTTGACCATTATCGTTGATATTTCTAATGCCATGATGACCCAGGCATACTGGCCATGACTGGTGATCAGATCCTATGCGCATTTAAGTCACCCAATATAAACAGTTGCTCATCTACTGGAAATCAATTAACGACATTCTGTAATGAGTCATAAAACTTGTCTTTATCTTCTGCAGACGCTGCTAGGGTTGGTGCGTTGACACATATGATGTTTAGGAGTCCACTTTTTACATTGAGTCGTAGTGATATTACTTGTTCTGATGCAGCTACTGGTGTATGAATAGCTTTCACAAGTCTATTACGGCAGCCGACTCCATACAGTCTAGGTTGATTGGTGCTTAGGCCCTGCCAGAAGAATGTGTAATTCTTTTCTTTACTGAACCACAGTCTGGAAGCCTGGTTTCGTGTAGCGCGGCTATGTCTACCTGCAGTCTCTCAAGTTCTCTGTCTATGACAGCTGTTTTCCTGATGTCTTTTGTTTTCGTCGGGCCTAGGTTGACAAGTCCGGGACACATGGTCCTTACGTTCCATGTGCCAAATCTAAGAGGTTTATTTGTCTTGTGTCTCTGTAACTGTTGCTTTCCGTGTTGTGCTCGAGCCGAAAGAAAAGATGAAGTGTCGTCTCTCTTTGTGCCTAGCCTGGGCAGCTGATATGGAGAATGTGCCTTGCCCATTTTGCACAAACCCTCTCTCTACCCTACTGTTTTTCCAAAGGAAAGACAAAGTCTATACGTTTGGAATCCAGCAGGGTTTGCAGGAGATGCTAGAAGATGACAAGGAATACACACTTAACCATCAACTGCCTTAGGGTCCCTCCTCCGGATTTTTGGTCAAGGTTTACTCTCTAGCTCTCTGCATTACCGTGCTGACCACAAGGCAGTGGGATTTTTGATCAGGTTTACTCCCTAGCCTTTGGCTCTCCTGAGCCCTCTCCACAAGGCAGTGTGTAGCAATTACAAATAGTACATACTGGGTAAATAACACAGTATGACCATAGGCCTTAGTGACGTTTACACATCTCTATTGATAGGATCTTGCAGCCATTTAACTAGTTCAAAGCAGATAATACTTGCTTATATACTTCAATAGTGTGTATTCAGAAACTACTGAGTAAATTGGATGAACGTTGTGTATATAATTTCAGTTAAACTTCGCTTTTGTTGATGTGTGTTGTAGTCACGCTACAACTATTGTTCCGGTCGCCCTGTTGTGTGTAAGTTCACATTTCCACAAGCGGCGCGATGACGATAGAATAGACCTGTCCTGTGTGTCTGTCTCCGAAAATTACTGGACAATTCTCTTGTCACAAGGTGTGCTGATATTTTTCATCAGCATATAACAGGAACCTTTGTTTTTTCTCCATAGTTCGCATAGCTCAACTATAATTTGTGTATCAAACTCGCATAGTTCAACTTTAATTTGTGTATCAAACTCGCATAGCTCAACTATAATTTGTGTATCAAACTCGCATAGTTCAACTTTAATTTGTGTATCAAACTCGCATAGTTCAACTTTAATTTGTGTATCAAACTCGCATAGTTCAACTTTAATTTGTGTATCAAACTCGCATAGCTCAACTTTAATTTGTGTATCAAACTCGCATAGCTCAACTTTAATTTGTGTATCAAACTCGCATAGCTCAACTTTAATTTGTGTATCAAACTCGCATAGTTCAACTTTAATTTGTGTATCAAACTCGCATAGCTCAACTTTAATTTGTGTATCAAACTCGCATAGTTCAACTTTAATTTGTGTATCAAACTCGCATAGCTCAACTTTAATTTGTGTATCAAACTCGCATAGCTCAACTTTAATTTGTGTATCAAACTCGCATAGCTCAACTTTAATTTGTGTATCAAACTCGCATAGCTCAACTTTAATTTGTTTATCAAACTCGCATAGCTCAACTTTAATTTGTGTATCAAACTCGCATAGCTCAACTTTAATTTGTGTATCAAACTCGCATAGCTCAACTTTAATTTGTGTATCAAACTCGCATAGCTCAACTATAATTTGTGTATCAAACTCGCATAGTTCAACTTTAATTTGTGTATCAAACTCGCATAGCTCAACTTTAATTTGTGTATCAAACTCGCATAGCTCAACTATAATTTGTGTATCAAACTCGCATAGCTCAACTATAATTTGTTATCAAACTCAGCATAGTTCAACTTTAATTTGTGTATCAAACCGCATAGCTCAACTATAATTTGTGTATCAAACTCGCATAGTTCAACTATAATTTGTGTATCAAACTCGCATAGCTCAACTATAATCTGTGTATCAAATAGCAGTTAAAATAACGGAATAGGTTGCAGTAAAACCGTATTATCACCATCATGATCATCTCAGTTATGTGACATGGGCAAGTCTCAGACACTGGAACGAGTTCGAGAATTAGTCATTAAGTTTGGACATGCCAGACAGTATCGTCTTCGTAGTACAGAGAGAAGATATACTTCTTCTTCTTCTTTACGTTCGTTCTTTACCACCAATTTTAATCACTCTTTGTGATATGTTTGATCTTTGTCAAGAACGTGTATACCTTACACATTGGTTTGGTAGGCCCCTAAACGCATAAACTTCTACACGTTTAGGACACGTGCATCCGATTTTAGCCAAGAAGATATACTAATCAACTTCTCATGGGTACGGTGAGCAAATGGACTTTGGGATAGCTACTGCAGCGGAGGATAGAGCACGAATGGGAATGCCCAATGTGCCATGACGTCGATCGCATAACATAACAAAACATACTCATCATCATTATCATCATCACTATAGCCACCAACATCATCATCATTTTCATGAGTCAGCTCTGACGGCCTTCATATGACTAATCAGATCTGATATCTACATTATAACTCCAAATGTGATACTTTAAAGTGAGGTTCTTCTATTTGCAAAATCTGACAGTTACCTGTCTGTACAAATTTGTGTCCTGTTAGATAATATCCATACACTTTGGCCAAAATTCGAACTTGCCTGTCCTACATCCCGTATGAGCCTACAATTGTGCAACGTGCTCACATTCTCGGCGTAAATCACACAGATAACAAAGAGTGGTTAACTTGTTTGTTAAGGAAGGATACAAACAACAACACCATAATAATCATCATCATCATCATAATCTAGCTTGTTAATGTCGAAACTTGGTTCTCCAGACAGCAGCATTCTTCTTCTTCTTCTTTGCGTTCGTTCTTTACGACTAATTTTAATCATGCTTTGTGATATCTTTGATCTTTGCCAAGAACATGTATACGTTGCAAATTGGTTTGGTAGGCCTCTAAACGCATAGACTTCTACACGCTTAGGACATGTGCATTCGATTTCACCCAAACCTCCTTATGCGCCTCTTACGACATGCGTGGCAGGTAACAGTGGTTCTATTCTTTACACCCCAAATTTGGGCCCGAGTAACCACTCGGGCGACATCAGCATTCAATGTCCCACTGTCTTGCGTAAGGTGCCCAACGTTTGCGGCAGTCAAACACAACTAGTCAATGACATCTTGGAGAAATCTTCGCCTTGGTTGTCTTCTCTTTCGTCTGTCCGGTAATGCCAGCAGAATAATCTTCTCCAGATAATCATGTCATAAATATATGTAGAAAATAGTCATTATTTTTATTTTCTTCTTCTTTATCAATATATAAAAATATATAATAACAAAGATCAACGATATAATTTCCATCTTTAATAAACACATGAAGTGGTTCGCACTTAAAAAAAAATGCAGCCAAACCCCTTCCCGTATCAGAGCTTCTACAAGGAGCATTATGAAAAAGGCGAGAGGAAGACCATACAAAAAGGGTAGATGACATAACAGAATTTTGTTTTCTTGTTTGCACTTTACAAGCTGTCATTGGTTAGAGCACATCCAACTCTGATAATTTAGGCAGACAACTGAACGGGTTTTCCCCTGCCCCAGATCAGAAAAGGGTCTGGAAATTTAAGATGTTTGATAGAACAATGCAAGCTTTTTTGCAATTTTACTCAATTCTGTGAGTCTATGGTTATTATTGCTGAAAATATTTATAATATTGATTTTCCCTTACTTTAAACTTAACTTGTTGATAATATAATTGAGCTAGCATTTTGTGTTGATTTAAAATGAAATCGTCTATATACAAATACTGGAATGCAAATCACGTGGTGAGTTGGGGTCTGATTTCCCACAATTCTTACTTGGACCCCGGCCAGTAGTTTATAGTTTCTGTTAAATATAGTATAGTATTTGCCAGAACACACGTCATGTTTTATAGAAAAATTGTATGGAAGGTGGAAAGTTTGAACATATCTTGTTCTGTCGTTCTCCAACAATATGATCCATATAATAAAGGGGACGCAGCTATTGTTTATATTAATCTCTGTTCTGATATTGTGTTGGGCTGACATTCAGATAGTTTGACGGTCACGAATCACCCATGCCTTACCAGTCTGCTTTAATGTCAGATCCAGCTCCTCCTTGTAGTGATAACACTTCAAGATATGTGAAAGCAGTTTATTTGGAAGGGTTTGATCTTGTAGTTTGGTTTTGGGGCATGTTCAGTCGGATTTAATAATAACCACCTAGTTATAAATTCATCTTTTGGGCAGATTTTTTGTGCGGTTTGACATTTAATTTAAAATATTTTGCTGTTTCACAATAGCTACCATATTTTGTCTTTCTGTTGTTAAACGCATTTTTTTCAGCAAACATTTTGTTGTGTTTGTGCCACTTAGTCCATGACCTTCTCCATACTGACTGCAAGGCAACTGTCTCTCAGTCGCATCACAGACCCAATGTGTCGACTCCACACTTCTTGGATATCGTTCCAGATAAGGTAACATTTTTCCCATTTGCTTTTTATTCATCGCTTGATTATCAATAAAAAAACCAGAAGTTTACACTCAGATTTGAGATTTCTATCTATGGCACTTTTTTGTATAATTTATGATTACTGAATCTTCTTTGTACTTTGTACTATCATACACACATCAATTTGGAGCGTTTGGTCGAATGGACTAGAGTGCGGGCTTTCATTTGGTAGACCCGGGTTCAATCGATGGAAAGGTAAAATAGTTTTTTCTGTCGTGGGCATAACAAATCATAACTTGAACAGCAGTTTCACGTTGATTGCACTAGCCATACGGCCAGTAAATTTCATGGCTCATGTGTTTGTGCCCTCAATGTGGGTGTCGGGTTACTTACCCACTGGAAATGGATTTTGATAAAATAGTTTTTGTGTGAATGTTATCAGTTATCAGAGGACTTTCATCATAGCACTCCGGACATGTCCATAGGTGCTCCGATCACCTCCTCGACGAATCCAGCAGTCGTCCAGCGGCCTAACACACCAATTCGATGTTGATTAATCAGTCGCTTTGCATATTTGGTATGTCGTTCTTTACGGGCTGTACCAACATTGACAACCATCTCTTTTCAATCTGTGCGAGTGGGACTCGCAACCCTGAAACTCTTCTGTTCGAAAAGACTGAATGCGTTAAGAATATAATTTCGGTCCATTGCTGCTGCCTCTGATAACGTAGCCATGCCAGCAAATCTATCAGCTCGTTCATTATCCCTGACTTTGCTGCACAGGGACAACAATAAAGGCGTAACAATCTATGGTTTAAACATTTATAAGAAATTATACATGGAGCCCGCAGTCGAAAGCTGAGTTAAATCTGGTCGTCTCCATTCCCGAGTAGTAAGCTACCCAGCGTTGCTGAAAAACTCCCTATCTGGATAAATTTGTGGGGCCCATGAAACTAGTGGTTTATTAGTTGTTCTTGCGCAAAGCAAACACAACAAAAGAAGAAGGTTTGGAGAATACCATCAGACTATTCGTAAATCTTATTTACAATTCTGTTTCAAAGATAACCAGTTTCGAAGATTGCGCAGTTTCGAAGATTGGCAGTTTCAAGATTGCGCAGTTTCAAATATAGTGCAACATTCAATGGATGTCTAATTAGAGGAAGACTAGACAAGGAACGACAGGGGAGATAAACTCTTAGATTAAAGTCAACAAAACTGGTTAACATCACTATAGATTTTAAGTTGTTAAAGTCTTGCTTACCTACATCAGCCACTGCCATATGATCGAAAGAAAGAGAGAGAACGAGAGAGATTGTGAGAAGGCAATGATGAGAGATAGAAGTTTATTCTAA
>JADZMA010002716.1:0-11232 GCA_020796225.1 Arion vulgaris
AGTCGCTTCAGGTCTGTCGGGTTTTCCCCCAAAGCTTATTTTTCGGGTGACGGGGTGTACATGTTGCTTTTCAGCTCACTCAGGAGAGGACATCTTGCAGAATATCTCTGGTGTCTGTTTCCCTGCTACACTCAGAACTGTTTGACTTATTCCTAGTCTAATATAACATAAATGAACAACAACATTAAGTGTCAACAGGTTTCAGTATAGGCGATAATCCAAGTTCTCCATGCTATGGGACAAAGAAAAACAATCTTATCATGTAACAAAAATTCCACCTTTTAATTATTTCCCAACTTACTCTTCTGTAACCACGTGATTTTCATTGGTTTCACTCTCATTTGCCTCCCTCTCAGAAGGAATATATAATCTTCTCCGAGATCTACAAAATAAAATACATAAAATGCACATTTTATAATGCTCTCATTTGCATCTGGTCAATTAAAAACAATTTAACAGTAAAAGTATGATAATGGAGAAAATGCAGTAAAACAATACATCAAATTGCAAAATATTATAACGAAATAAGTAGTGCTACAAAATACAAGACTAAATTTTGTGTCTCAACACAAAGGACCTTTATTGATCAAAGGATATATTATACATTTATGGCCAAAAGCGTTGTAAGTGTAGAAAAAACAACACACTAAAATGGATAAAAACATATATGTTTAAAAATCATGTCTCAAAGAAGAACAAAAGAAAAAGAAAATTTAAAACCTGGAAAAAGCAATATATAACAATGAGAAAGGATGGAATATTAAGTGCATCAATACCTAGAGAATCCCAAACATTAACTATCAATGATTTCTTTTGCCACCTGTAAATTCAAAGTAGTGATGGAAATTAATATGAGTGATTTTGCATAAAGCTTGTTTTCCCTTATCACCAGTCCCCCTCTTCCTAAATTATTAGGGTTTCTTGTCGCCCGTTTGGTGCGGGGCTCGAGGAAGCTCCCCCCTCCTTCTTCTTCTGCATTCAACTTTTGCTATCGACTACTCGGTATGTGTCATAAACAGGGCGGTGCGCTTGAGGTCTTCACGGTTCCCCATAGTTTGTCTTGTAGTGTTGTTTCTGTTGGCCAGATCCCCAATCTCTCACTACTCAGACTAGGGCAATCTTGCAGGATGTGCTCTGGGGACTGCTTTGGTGCTCCACAGGTGCAGGCGGCCGAGTCCCTGAGACCCATTCTGTGGAAGTGTGCTCTGAGACTGCAGTGTCCCGTTCTAAGTCTGAAGATTTGGTCTGTGTTTTTCTGTTTAGTGTATTTATGCTTGTCTCTGGCCTGTATCCTCCATTTGTTTTCTCCAGATCATTTCCTGGTTGTTTCAGGAAGTCTTTCTTCTTAAACTTTGTGTTGGGTGGTGTTGTGTTAGGCTCCCCGGCCTTTCCCGGTTTGTCACCCTTTTCGTTTCCTGGTATGCCACAGTGAGCTGGTATCCACTGTAAGACCATTTGGGTTTTTAATAAAGCTGATATTTTCCTTTTCCCTGAATAGCTTGTCTTGTCGGGACTTGGGATAGCCTGGAGAACGGATCTTGAGTGGCTAAAGACTGCAATTTTTTTGCTGACACTTGCTGGTCGTTGAAATCTGTGGCTCAAAAAAGGAGCTGTGCCTCTGCTCTAAAGTTGGTGCATGTTTCTCCTGCTGCCAGAGAGTGTGTTTCTGTGATTCCTTGAGGGTGAGTGATGTAGATTCCGCTGCCTCCTTTTCTGGTAGCATCTGTGGCTGAGCCATCTGTGAACACATGTGTCCATGTGCTGGTGGGATGTTGCTCTCGTAGCATTTGGAGTGAAATGGCTCTTTGCTCTGTCTCTGTTTGTATTTTTGGGGAGATTATTCCTGAGACTTCTAGGTGTATTTGGGCCGTGTTTTTGGTAGCATGTCCATAGCTCTGTTATTATGGGTTCCACATTTCTGGGTCAGTTTCTAGAATGTCTGTATGTTGCATATGAAATTCTCGGGCCCAGATGGTTGGAGACTTTTCCTTGCAAGTCTGTTTTTTTTTTCTCTTGGAATTTTGTGTGTAGGGTGTTCTTTCACCCGTTTAGTTTTTCAAACTGGGTGAGTGTTTTAAATTTTCTGCGAAGTTCTAGAGGCTCTATGTCTGCATTTTTTCCATTTTCACGATAGGACTGCTTTTCATTGCTCCCAGAGTTATTCTTAGGACCATGTTTTGTACCTTGTCTAGTTTCTGTGTGTTTGTTTTGGCTGCTGTTGTCAAGAGCGGGAAACCATATTCCATGATGGTCTGACTGCTCCCTGTAGACCTGCTTTAATTTTTTTTGAATTTGGCCCCAGGGCGTGCCAGCAAAGTTTCTTCATCACAGCAGTCTTTGTATGGCTTTTCTTTGAATTTTGTCTATGTTTGGCTTCCAGGTAAGTCTGCTGTCTAGGGTGATTCAAGGAAGGTGGGTGATCTGTTTGGGTATTGTTTCGTTTTCTAAATTGATGGATACTTTTCCTTGTGGGGGAAAGGGAAAAAACAGCTGCTTGGTTTTTGTGTGGTTAATTTTGAGGCCCCAGCTTTTGTCCAGTTCTCCACTTTTTCCACTGTTTTTGTAGTAAATATGATGTTTTTTGAGTGTGTTCTGCAGCTGTCAGATTGCAAGTCGTCTGCATGTAGGCTGTTTGAGGACCTTCTGGGGGCAGCATTTGGTGATGTCATTTATGTATTTAGGAAAAAGCGTTGGTGCTATCACACTCCCCTGTGGAACTCCTTCCTTCTTTTTTGCATCTTGCTGAGGTGGTTGTCTTTTTTTACTCTGGCTGTGCGTGGGAGAGGAGGTTTCTGATCCAGAGAACATGTTGTAGAGACTCCTGTTTGTGGACTTTCAGCATTAGGCCATCGTGCCATACCGTATCAAATGCCGGAGAGGTCAAAAATATGGCTGTTACTTTCTTTCTTTCCTGGAAGGCGTTTTCCCAAAGTCCTGGGTGATGTAAGCCAGTTGGTCCTCTGTGCTTCTGTTTTGTCTGTAACCGGTCTGGGTGGGGGTGAGCAATGAGTTTGTTTCTAGGTACCATGTCAGTCTCCTGTTTACTAGCCTCTCCATCAATTTCCCTGCACAGCTGAGTAGGCTGATGGGTCTATAGCTCTTTGGGTCATTTTTTTCCTTGCCTGGTTTCAAGATGGGGGGAGATGTGTGCCTCCCCTTCCCGGTTGATGGAACTTGACCTGTTTTCCAGCTCTGGTTAAAATGCTGAGGAGAAACCTTTTGCCAAGAGGACCAAGGTGTTTAAGGAATTCATTGGTAATTCCATCCGCTCCAGGTGCCTTTTCTCCTTTAGCTTTTTTATTTGGTCTTCTAGCTCCCGCAGGGTAAACATAGCTGTCATGCTGTCTGTTGGGATTGTAGAGTCAAGACTATTCAACAGTTGCTTTGACTGGTTTTTAACTTCCTCTTTTCTTGCCTGTTGAATTTGGACCTGACTTTCCAATTGATAGGTTCTAGCTAATAGGTCTGCTGCTGCTCTGCTGGTGACAAATCCTGTGTCTGTGTGTAGCACAGTTTTGGTCGATTCTGTCCTGTCACCGTTTAGGGTTTTTGAGGGTTTCCCTAGTTTTTAGTGTCTTTCTCTAGATTTAAGGAGGCAGTTTTTTTTCATGCCAGCTGTCTCTCATGCTTTTCTTCTTTTCTTTGGTAAATATAGCCTTTGTCTTGTTGTGTAGGGTAACATTTTCGTCTGTGGGGTCTGCTTCCATGTTTTCTCTTTGTATGCTGAGGTTCAGGTGAAGGTCTTCAGTTTGGGGACCAATAGTCTTCCCTTCTTCCTCTTGGTATCTTGTTTTCTGCATCTAGAACCCAGCTGTTGAATGTTTGGGTTGCGGTTTTAGGGCTATTTTCTTTATTTTCATGTTCTTGATGGCTTCTTTAGGTGAGGTGAAGATATTCCAATTTGCTTTCTTAAGTTCCAGCTGGGGTGAGTGTTCCCCTTTGGGGTGTTCCTCTGTCCCTTCATGGAATTATTATGGGTTTATGGTCACTGCCCGTAGTTGGTTCACCTGACTTGTGAATTTTCAACATCTTCAGTGCTAATGCTAGGTCTGGGTTGCTGGTTGTTCTCCAAGGTCGGGAGTAGTATGAGTGTAGGGCCAGGTTTGTTTAGCAGAACAAGACTGTTGTTGATGATAAAGTCTTCTACTTCCTCTCCTTTTATTTTAGGTCAGAGTACTACTAGGGGGAATGGCTTTGAAATCTCCCAAATATTATCCAGTTTTTTGTGTTTGGTTGTATGTTGTTTAAGTGGATAAATTTGTTTGGTGGTGAATATATGTTGCAAATTGTGATTTCCTTGTCGTTGGTTTTAAGGCAGATGGTTATCGCTTCTGTATCAGTTGATTGGGAGCGGTCGTTTCCAGGCTGAGAACCTGTTTTGCGGCCGTCTGCTCCCCAGGTCGGTCTTCCCTGTCTTGCCTGAAGATTTGTGCCTCTAATGGAGAATCTGTGCGTGCTGGTAAGATGTGTTTCTTGGATGCAGCACACGTCGATGGCGTGCTCCTTCAGAAAATTTTTCAGCTCTTTTTTTGTTTCAGCCCTTCCCCCGTTCCACTGCATTATTTTCAGATCTTGACCTGTTGTTTACTCTCGTCTTCTCTGGCTGGTCTGAGAGGGGTGAGGGAAATTTTGTTTGCTGTTGTGTTTGAAGAATGGGGTTCCTGTGTTGAGCCTGCCTGGTTTACAAATATGACACCGCACCGGATAGTGTTGGTTGTAGCTTCGGTTGTAGTGCGTAGATGCGTTTTTATTCCGTGCCCGGGGGCATGCATCTTCCGACCCGGCGGTTGGGTTTCATTTCTGGGATCCTCCCACCATAGGGGGTTGCCTTTCTCGGCAAGGCTCTACCTCGGCGCGTATTTTAAAACATAAGCAGCCGGTGTCGGTAGCGATTGCAATTCTGATCGGTCAATCGTACTTCGTTAAACAACTACACCACAAAACATATCCCTGAATAACACAATATATCCTGCATCCAAATAAATGAAAAGTAGTAATCAAGCCACGGAAGCAAGATGAAGTGATCAAAATTTATTGCGGCCCCAACAATCGTTAGCCCAGCCATTTGTAACGAGTCCCTAGAAGCAAGAATAGTACCAGTGCAACCTACAGGCATGTCGTAAGAGGCAACTGATGTAGGACCTGGAGCTACCTAATAAATAAAAAGCATAGCAGAAATAGGATGTGCTGGATACTTGTGGGGGCATAAATGGCACAACTAAAACACTCTTGGCTCAGATCACATAGAGTAGTTAACAAGTGGTCGATTGGAGCGTCCAAAGAAGAAGGGTTTCTTGTGGTAATATTGTTTCACCATTTGAACAGAGAATGTTTTGCCTCACCTGACCTCAAACTCTCCATGGCATGTGATCACTAGCATTACCATTTATCAACCTATTCTGCAACCATATCTATTCATGTTAAAAATGGGCTCTCCATACCAGCTACATAGACACTACAGCCTGTCAGATATAAAACTGAAACAAAATTCACACTACAAATAGTGTTTTTCCCAATAAAATACCTGTCACTTTCGTCTCTGGCTCTTGAAAGTCTGCTGTCAATGCTGTTGTGGTCATCTCTGTTGTCACTGATGTGTGATGCATTTCTTGAGGCACCTCCCCTATGTTTGGTGAATCTTAATGTAAGGACCATTAAGTTTTCATCAGCCAAAACAATATATTAACATATATATATATATATATATATATATATATATATATATATATATATATATATATATATATATATATATATATATATATATATATATATATATATATATATATATTAACATATATATATATTAACATATGAAGCCGCTGTAGCGTAGTTGTTAGTGAACTTAACCCAAAGCTGGTGGTCTGGGTTCAGCTCCTGCAATGCGCGTGGAATTTTCCTGACCACTGGCTCTCAGGTCGACCCAGCCTCAACTGGGTACCAGACATTCTCTGGGAAAGTAAAGGCGACCGGCGTGATGCTGACCACATCACCCAACATGTGCCGATGGTCAATGAAAAATACAGGCCTAACACTGTATTGACCCATATACCACAAGGTATGAAAGGGTTCCTTTACTTTTTTACTTATATATATATATATATATATATATATTAACATATATATATATATATATATATATATATATTAACATGCCAACTAATACCACTAATACCAGTGGCATACCAACTAATACCATTACTTCTTCCATTTCTTGAAATTGCTACTTAGATGATTATACCATCAGATGTGTTCTTATGATGTAGTTGACTTGTCTGTGTTCTTCTCTGGTGCCATGTAGTTTTGAATGCTGTGTCGCCCGAGTGGTTACCGGGGCCCAAATTTGGGGTGTAAGAATAGAACCAATGTTACTGCCACGCATGTCGTAGAGGCGGCTAAGGAGGTTTGACTGAAATCGGATGCACGTGTCCTAAATGTGTAGGTCTATGCGTTTAGGGGCCTACCAAACCAATGTGCAACGTATACACGTTCTTGGCAAAGATCAAATCATATCACAAAGAGTGATTAAAATTGGTAGTAAAGAGCGACGCAAAGAAAAAAAGAATGCTGTGTTGTTTGGTCAGCATTCCTTCGAGTGGGTGCACTAGGAGTCTTGCAGGACATGTTCTATGGTTTGTTCAAAATTGTCAAACGGAAACAGTGGGGATGTAGACAGTTGTAGTTTGTGCATGTGCAGTGTGTTATTTCCTGTCCTAAGACTGAAGATAATGATCTGTTCTTGTCAGTCGGGTGAGAGGTAACTGTCGTCAAAAAGATTCTGTTCTTTTCTGTTGGTCCGGATAGTTTTCTTCTTTAATGAATATAATTTCGTTTCATAACCCTTCAGATGGTCTGAAAATCAGCCCACTACAGCATCAAAAACAAGATGAATATATACCACAGCTGTGTGTTGCCAACGTTACTAAATGGAGCAGAATACTGGGGAATGACAGAACAACATATATTGAAACTTTCCACCTTCCATACCTTGTCTGCCAAAGATCTTACGCATGTTCTGGCCATATACTATTTCTAACCAAGAACTGCTGCAGTGTCAATAAGAGCACCATCATCCAAAAGAGATGCATCAGACATGTAATGCGCATAGAGACTAACTGTCACAAAACTGCATTGAGATGGACACCAGAGGGTAACAAACGTGGAAGACCCACAATGACCAGGAAGAAAACAGTAGAACAAAACTGAAGGAATCACAGCTGGAAGGAATCATAGCTGGAACACAATACAGAGGATGGCCAAGAATAAAGAAGAATGGTGCACACTTTTGCTGCCCTAAGCGCCAGTGGCGTCAAAGTTCAGTTACAAAACATAATTCAATAAACATAAAAATCTGTCTTGTGCAATGAACTTAACCATAGCAATCTATTATTTATAAAAAAAAACCAACAATCTATGATTTATAATAAAAACAATTTTTGTTTAATATAACTGATATCTATAACACACAGTATTTACTCATACCTGAAACTGTTACTATTATCCATATCTTTAATATTATATCGTTTTGCACTGTTTATTGGACTTCTCATAGGACTAGTGTCACCTGATCTCCTTGGACGTCTATAACTGGGTCTATCTGAGTATGAGTCGCTATTTTGAGAACCATTACCATTATGATAGTCACTACCTTGTAAATGACAAAATAATTTGTACCATTATGAGAAGGATTTCAAAGCTACATTCAGGTCAAACATATATGAAACAAGGTGTACTTTAATGAATTTTGCAAACATGTTAGAAATTGTGATTTTCCATACTAAAATTTCAACGAACGTCAAATAATGTAAATTCAGACAAGATCTTTTTTGCAAACCAAAATTGAAGACTTTATATTAGAAAACAAGATGATTTTATGTGTCCAAAAAGTCAGATAAGAAAAGGTGGCAAGTATGATTTGGATCTATTAGTATTTAATTTTGTTTCAAGCACCAATCATGAATACCACATACCTGTTTCTGTTAATTCTGCTTCTTAAATCAAAATCTCGCTGTTCTTGTCTAGACTTTAGGCATTTTTTCACAGGCTGAAGTCCATCCTCAGAATGAGATACAGATTTTCCTACATGTCCTATGCTTGCACAATTTTCCCTATAGTAAACAAAAATCAGTATCATTTGCAAAATGCTTAACATTATTTGAGAATAATCAATGTCAGAACAAGCAAAAAGATGAATATTAGAGAAGAGAATGCTCAGAATATCATAAGAATGCTGCAATTTTATAAAGAAGGGAGTAAACGAAGTAAGATACAAACACAAATACTTCCACTTCTTTGATTACTTGCAGGCGCACAGTTCATTTAAAAAAACTTGTCTTACAGTGGCATTGGTCATATCAGTCTCTCCATTCCTTATATGCTGTGTAAAAGATGTTCTTATCAACCAAGTTAACCCCTCTTTGTGATCTGTATTAGAAAATTAAAATCCTTCCAAATACAACTGCTTTCACATATCTTGGAAGTGTTATTAGTCATGAAGTGGGAGCTGGATCTGATTTTAAAAGTGACTGAGTAAGGACTGAGTGCATTCATGACCCTTCAGGCGTTATAGAAATCAACCCATACAGCATGCTGTATGCATATTATCCAACAGGATGCTAATTTCTACAGACAAATAACTGTATGATTTGACAAAAGAACCCACTTAATACCACATTTGAAGGTATATACGATGGTACAATGCCAATAATCTGAAAATAGAATGGCAGATCACAAAATAAACTAAAAGAGAATTGTAGTTGGAGCCATGTGTGCAAAAATATAAGCCGACAAGACAGTGCCAGGATCAGTGAGCTGGTATTGATCACGATCTACTCCCATCTTTCTGTGGTAGCCATTGAAAACAATTGCAACACTGTAGTCTCATTAAGCGAGTAGGGATTGAAAGGAAAGGCTACCCATGAGAGAAGATAGTAGTGTAAGTACAGCTGCACATGGTATGAGATTAAATCGCACACCAGACAAGAATTATCTGTCTACATAATTCCCTTGGTCAAGTCTAGAAATCAATAACTTGTAGAACTGCTGTGCAGTAGTGTCCAAAGACACTGGATCTAACAAGTGAGTAAAAAATCTGCAACTAGTTGGTTGTGCCAGAATGCTTGGTATAAAAAAACTATGTCATGGGTTGCAGATTGCATACTCCCACCTGAGAAACAATAAAGTGAAAGCTCTAAACATGGAGAGATGAGAAATACACAATTTTCTATTGCCCGTTTCAAAATGGAATGTGTGATGAACAATAGATTGACTGGTCCTGTGTTGTGGATGCAAATATATCTATCCAATGTCCGTTTCCTCCCTCAGTGAAAAATTATCTATCTATATCCTTTTCATGTCCAGTTTGACACATAAGGCTTCCTGAGAGATTTCCATTACTGTCTCTTTTTTACACAATTGCTTACCTTTCAGGCCACAATCTTTCAACTCTCTTTCTATAGTTATTCTCCATGTTTCCTTTGGAGCTCACTGGCCTTCTTTTCCATCCACTGTCCGTCAGAGAGTTGTTCTAGCCAATGTCCCAACTGGCATACAACATACATGACCAATCAACCTTCATCAGCAGTTTGTTTTAAAGCTCTTCATTGCTATTGTATTTTGTCAGAATATTCACATGATTCTTCTTAAACATGTATAGAGAAAAGCAAAAGGCTGTCCATAGAAAGGTGGACCTCAGAGATAAAAGGCACTTTACGATGCACAAAGCACGCTCTGAAACCTCTTCTTATCTTAGCTGCAAGGCAAAACAAAATTGGAGAAGAAGAGAAGAAAAATAATAGTAAAAACTCCCAAGTCAAAATAGTAGAGCATGTTCCTTATGATTGGTTTCACAATGCCACGACAATGGTACAGCATGCTGATACTCTTTAGCTCAAATAATATATGTTACAAGGAGTGGTTCAAAATGATCACGCTAGAGTGAATGCAAATAAATTCTCGAACGAGTAAATGGTCCAGCAGGCAATTAGTAGACTATAATAAGAACTAGGAAGTAAAATTCTAATATCACTAAAATTTGGATGTGCCTGACTACAAGCTGTATATGAAGCGTTTACTGGGGCACAATGTTAATCGCGTGACCACACTCACAATAGTCATATCATAAAGAGTGGTTGACAGAATGAATGCAACCAACAACAGTACGCAGTTGAGTGTAGGAAGTAAAGTTTTTAAAGTACTTTTTATCCCTATTGAAACAAAAGTCACTAGGAATAATTTGAAGAGAGCGTCCTGAGAAGTTAGGAATAAGGAGGGATTGTTTTAAAGTTTAACTTGGACATATATATTTATATTAATCATACGAGGGTGCATTGAAAAGTAATGCCTCCAAGTCCATAACTTTGTTAAGTGTTCGGAGGCAATTGACACCGATATCAGAATAAAGTATATGTAAGTGTGTTTCCCGGACAGTAAGTGTCAAGTGTCGGAATGTTTTTGCAAAACATTATAAAGGGTGGCGTCATACATGGAAATTGGTTGAAGAAAAGAGTTTGTGATTGAATTCTTGACGGAAGGTTGTGTTCCCTTTCGACATGCATCGGAGAATGAGGGCGGTATATGGTGACGCCTGTGGGATGTAATTACTGTTAGGAGGGGGGAAAGGACGGGAAAAGGCGACAATCCAGCGACAATGACCTTGCATGATCAGGTTTTGACGGGTGACCAATTACAATTGGATGAACAACCCCAAAGCTCGCGGGGGCCCCTTTGATTCATGTCAATGAAATCAAGAAAAAAGATGTGGCTACAAGGGCAAAAATTTCGGCTGAGCAGGTACATCACTTATTCATGTATTGCTGGGTATAGGAAAAGTTTGTCCCAAGATGGGTCCCTCGCATCCCAACACGGAAAGGGCTTCGCCGACATCGGGCGTGTCAAAAACCCTGAATGCTTATGAGCAGAAGGCGATGATTTTTCTCCCCGGGTTGTCACTGGCGTGAGTCAGGGGTTTGCATCATTCGACCCCCCAAAAAAAGCCCGGTCTATGGAATACAGGCACAAAAACTCCCCCCCCAAAAAAATTCAAAACTGTGGGTAAAGCGGAAAAGTTTTGATGACCTTCCCCAGGACTCCCGGGGCATAAATCCACAAAATTTTTGGAATGCGGCATGCTTTAATTCTGTTCGGTATGTGGAAACAATGAAAAAACTACAGGCAAAAAAACTGCTCCGTCCGGGAAAAATTTTGGGTTTTTCCTTCAACATGACAATGCTC
>JADZMA010002717.1:0-11226 GCA_020796225.1 Arion vulgaris
CTTCATTTTTTGTTTTAAAATTATATCCCTTTTTGGTATTCTTAAAAAATTGGGGGAAAATTTCGGGTACCTTTATATCAAATAAAATACCTGAAAAAAAAATTAAAAGTGATAAGTTACATACTGTCACAGTGAATAGAGCATTACATTGTCTTCTGAAATTTTTTGTCATTAAACGGGCTGAATAAAAGATCACTTCGAAAGGGGGTTGGACCCCCGCATGAGATTTTTGGTTGTATTATGCAGGCAAAAAACAATTTTTTTTGGAATAATATCATCATCTAAGGCTTTCCTTCCAGGACATTGCCTTTGGATCGAAATTTCCTTTTTTCTCATATCTCTAGCCAGTTCACCACTTGTTGATGGTCATATTCATTTTTTCCTTTAAATCTTGTACCCTTTTCTGCCTCCTCCGCCTGGGACCCTGCCCCTTAATATTGTTCTCCCGGGTCATCGTGATAGAGGGCCCAAAAAGATCAAATTTTTCTGTATATATTTGTTTATCAGCCAAATCTTTAACATTTAGTTCTTTCAGGACATCAGTAATAATATAGATACAAAATTTTAAATTTTTTTTGGGAATGGTAAAAATAGTAAAGAAAATATATTTTTGGTAGTAAATAGACAAAAAAATCTTTTTTGGTAATGATATAGACACAGAAAATACATAAAAAAAAAAATAATGTAGACATAAAAATATTTTGGGGAAAGTAACAAAAAGAGAAGACCATCCTAAAAGGGTATCACAGCAAAGAGGAGAAGAGAAAGACCATGGAAAAGATGGATTCAGGATGTAAGATGGTTTTGGCATGAACACTGCAGAGGCAGGATATCGGGCCTATGAGGAGAGAAATTTAAGGACTGTTAAAGTGGCAAAGTTCTGCTCGGGGACAAGCTATTTGATGATGATGAATGATATAGACAAAAAGAAAATTTTTGGGTAGTGATAAAAAAAATTTGCAGAAATCATCTTTAATTGTAATGATATAGAAATATTGACATGAAAAAGAAACTGAAACAACCAGCCCAAATTTTTTGAATATATTTTATGAAAACTTAAAATGTAACATTGATGTATAGGTAGTTTTTGTCTTTTTATATTTCTTTTTACCTATTAATTCTGTACGCTAGGGCCATCCCTGAGATGGACAAGAGGGTAAAAAAAACATGGAAGACTCAAAACGACCTGAAGGAGAACAGTAGAACAAGAACTGAAAAAAATTTGTGAACACAAACAGAGGAGGGCAAGAATATGAAGAATGGTCATTTTTGCTGCCTATGTCAGGAGCTTACAGGCTGGGGAAGAAATTGCATGCTGATGTGAAATTATCTGTGTCAAGTGTTTGCCCAAAGAAACCAGCACATCCATCTTCCTTCCTTTCCCTCGCAAATTTTCTTATATTCAATTTCCCCTTTGTTGAATTTTACTTTTTTTGCTCACCGGGCCCTGTAGTTTTTGAGTGTTGTTTCCCTTTTTAAAGTGAGTTTCCCCCCAATGTTCATATTCGGGGTCTTGAAGTAACTGTCTGGGTCTGGGGTCCCTTTCCACATGTACAATTGAATTGCCAACCTGAATTTTGGGATACATGTGGCTGCGGAGTCGATTGTGCCCCTGTTCTAAGGAAAGAATGAAAACTTGTTCCACTGCTCATTTATATAATGTTTTTTGGTATTTTTTTCAATTATTTAATCACCCTTTTTTTTGGTGGTAGGTACTGGAAATCCGGTTGCCCCGAGCACCTTCCGCCAATCGGTCTGCTGTTTATTTTTGGTTTCCCCCGTGGAGGGGATCTCCAAGAGACCCCCGCTTGAACAGTTTAAAGTAGGGGCTGGGCCCGGCAATTTCTGGGCTGAGTATTGGTGTACTGATTTTTTAACATCCATCTTTATACTGCTGTGTAACAGACCCAATCAATTATATTTTCTTTCTTATCTTGGTCCATAAGTCTATGATCATATTCTTTCATTTATTCTTGTTATTAACTATTTTCAACCACTTTCAAAGTATGTTGTTCTTTTTAACTTCTAATACACTCATCCTACATGTTAATCAATCAATCAATCAATCAATCATATACCAATTATATGGACAGATATAGTTTGTTGTTGAAAGCTTTTTCACATATTAGACAGTAATATACTTGTACATTAGTATAGATACCTACCTCTAAAGTCGGAGAAGGCACATCTTTATGGTGGGGACACTGATAAAGGAAAGCATGCCTTCACGCAAGAATCAGTCAGAAGCACCATATCCAGGTGCTTTGACTATGCCTGAATTCATGCAGGCGAATATAAGAAGTGTAGAGTACCATTCAAGGATATCTTGAATTGACTCTCTGTAATTGCAGAACAGTATTTTGTAAACCACAAAAATTACACTCTTGAAAATTATATGTTAAGATGTTCAAATTATGACAGGCTGTCTATATGGTTTGAGCACAAAACCGCAGAGTCAACCACTTAGACATGGTTATTCCAAAGAGAGTGTGTCTGCAATAAAAAAGCTAAGGTATCATAACAAAACTTTTGATATTGTGCAAATCAGCATGAACTAATTGCCAGTTGGGTATTGATATAATCATTTAATGCTTTAAGTGTTCTATTTGTCCATTTCATGTAAAGCATCATTTTCGGAACTTGATTTTTTATGTTACACAGCTAAAAAATGTAACTGTTTCTGCTCGATATGAAATACATTGGTCCCTATTGAAAGTGGGTTGGTGAATTTTAATAAGATTGTAAAAAATCATTACCTCAGTTTCTGAGAAAAATCAATATTTCAAAATTTTGTATTGGAAAATGTTCCATTCCCACTGTGGAATAGATCTCGGGATGATATATTTACGAAGCCAATGCACTAACCATTAGCTCTATCACAGCCATCAATTATTACATTGCTCAAATTATAATGAGTGGGTGGTTGAGTAGATGGGACACAGGTCTCTAAATCTTAGGTACTCTTGTATGGACAGGGTTTATTTTTTGAGCTTAAATATTCTCATAGCCAATGATCAAATTAAGAAGAGATTGTAGGAAATTTTTTCTCATATTATTGAACCAGTTGTTACTGCTGCCTTGTAGTGTGATCGGGGACAATCAAAGACTAGAGGAGCAAACCGTACACAAAACCGAACAGAAGGCAGACCAAGTAGTCCATAAAAGACGGTTAGCTGGACAGATGGCGCTCATCAACCAGGAGGGCAGGTCGTCTAAGGGTCGCTACTCTAAATAAAATACAACCTGCTGCCTCTTAGGTTGGCTGGGGACAGAAAAAGGCTAACGGAGAGCGAACCCAGTAAACGCTGGTTGAAATCGGACACTTCACTGAAGGATAAGCACTAGAGCTCCAAATGGTACTGAACGTTGTGACGTAAATTGCATTCTTGGCAAAGGCTGTGTATATATCACAATTAGAATGATAAACATGGCGAAAAGAATCGAGAGAAGAAAGAGAACCAGGTTACTTTCTCTGATCTCTTTTCTGACTCTCTACATATTGAGGTAGAGATAACAACCAGTTGGTAGGAGTGAGCTCTTTTGAGGCATAGAGTCTGGCATGCCATCCACCTGGCAGGATTCTGGGGATGAAGCACCACGTTGTTTGGCTATCTTGTGACTGACATATGAAGTAGATATGTTAAAGTTGCAGTTTTAAGCATCAATAATTAGGCCTTGAAGGATTATTTTTCACCTTTAAACCAATGCCTCTGTATTCAAGTCTAACTTCCCATTCCCATTTCAAGATGTGTTCCTAGCCTTTATTCAGTCAAGGATTATACAAAGGCAGTAGAGTTTTGAGTTTGAAGTTGTCATTCAGCTAGATGTCTTTCAGAGTTAACGAGCTCCATCCCCAATGTGTAAGTAGTTTCCCTCCTAGATGAACCCCTCACCTCCCACCAATTTGAAAAGTTTGGGTCCTAGGGTTGATGTAGCTGGGCTGTGTGAGGCCTCAGCTGGGTTCAACCCCTGTCCGGGATTTGTTCAAGTCCCCGGCCTCAGACATAAGTGAGTACCCTGAAGTCGGAGAAAATCTGCCTGTATAGGGGAAAACTAATTACGAGTACGAGCACACGGTTTTGTAAGTAATTTCGCCCCTGTGCCATTGTGAAAATTGGAAAACGGATTTTCCAAAAAAACAGTTTCAGAGATGAAACTTTCCCCGGGAGCGGACGAAAGAAAAAAAGAACAGAACAGGATTTAAGCCGAAGATGCCTCACTAGACTATGCTGCACAGTTTTATACCTGTATCACATGGAGGTGGAGGTTGACTTGTAAAAGCATGTTCATCAGTGGGCTACTAATATTCACTTTTAAATTTCTGAAGAAAGCTGTTCCTGGCAAGCCATACATGCCCTTTCCTTGCAGACTCTTTTTTCATATTAAAATATTGATCATGTCAACTTTAGTTGAGAACACAAATAGAAAAAACCACTTCTACTATAATAATAAAATTAGACTTTTGGAGGTCTCTGTGGCTAAGTAGTTAAGCCCTTTCCTTGACATCCGAAGATCCTGGGTTCGAATCCAGACTGCACCATTCTGTTCGGAGTGCTTTTTCCAGAGACTCCTAGGATAGTTGCCAGACTACGGAGTTGTGCTTTGTGCAATACCTCGCAGGTGGTGTGCCAATTCTATGAGAGGACTGAACCATATAAGGTAAACCCAGTACAATGAAGTCAATCTTTCAGCTTTAAAACCCTCTTAAATAAACTTTAAAATTTGATTTCCTTTGTGTGCTAGTGAAGCATGGTCTAATACTATCAATGGTTTACATGCACTCATGGGACAAACTGTATAAATATCTATTGCAACTGGTATCCGAGGAGTATTGATACAAAATAATTAATCATACATTTCTCATCTTTAACACATGGCCATATAAAAATAGTAGAAAATAATCACTAACATTTACTTTTCAATGTTTCTTTATGTTATTGTCAAAATGCATCTTTTCCAAAATGCATGTTTTATGTTTATTGACAGTTAAATCACAAATATGTGTATCAAAATGTTGCTTTGCTAACAGCTTGCACAGAATCTTAATGGTTAAAACTAACTGAAAGTTCAATCATTGCACAGTACCAACTTGATTACAACTATTTGAAATTTCAATCCTGCAAATATCAGCATGTTAGAACTAACTGACGTTCAATCCTTGCAATATCAGCATGTTAGAACTAACTGAAGGTTCATCCTTGCACAGAATCTTAATGGTTAAAACTAACTGAAGAGTTCAACCCTTGAATGTTAAACTAAAACTCATATATGTTTTCTGTTTCATATTTCGTCCTGAAGTTGCATGGTCTCATTACTAAATGTAACTTCCTTGTAGAAGACATTCAACAAAGCATTGCTTAAGTTTCTATAGTAGTTTGTTTTCTAGAAGATGTGGAAACAGAGCATACAGCCCTCCAGAAAAAGATTGATTGATATTACCAGCTCAATAGAAAGAATTATTCTTGGTCTCTTCTACTGCCTGTTGGATGAAGATACTAAATAAATTTTGAATTGATCCACTGATTTAAGCATTTTGGAGTTACCCGTTGTACCGGTAGAACTGGATGCCTGAGGAGTGTGTTTAACCAGCTAGCTACAGAACCATCAGTATGCATACTCTTCTATATCCGTTGGGGAGAATGAGCACCTATGGTCTGCCCGAGTGTAATTACATCAGTTTGTAACAAATACCAAGAAAGAATTAATTCAAGATCTTATGACTTTGCATTCACAACAGAATGATGTTCTATCTGTTCATGCTGAAGAGAGAAATTGGAGTGTGACTGTAGTCAAATTGACTCAAGAACATCTGTTGCAAATATGCTTCAGATATGAGGACTAGAGAATACTTCATTGCAGTCACAATAGGATTTTTTTTGTTTGTTTCAATCATTCTTCTCGACCATTTTGATCATTCTGTTGTGATGTATAAACAGTCTTTCCAAGAACAGCTACAACGTTGCGCCCCTTAGGCCCCTACTATTGTAGGATGGTGCATCCAAACCAAAGTTTTCAGCCTAAACAGATGTGATTCAGAGAAAATGTTTGAAAACGCTAACAGTCTCAACATCTGAGATTGAAACAGCAATAATTCTGACTGCATAAACTTGGCTTGTACCATAACTTCATGAATTAGATAAAGAAAAACTGAATCATTGTCAAAGATACCTCTGAAGTTGGAGAAGGCATGCCTGTATGGCGGGGGACACTGATAATAAGGAAAATAGCATTCAGCAAAACAGTCAGAAACGCTCAAAGGTGCTGACTTTTGCCTGAATTCGTAGCTGGCGAATGAAGAAGAGAATATTGTCAAGTACAGTGAATGTATTTACATCAACACTTAGAAAAATCTTGAAGAAACTGAGTTGTGTGAGTTATAGCTGAATGCTTTTATGCCGGTTCTAGTAACTTTAAACTTTATCAAAACTATGGTAATGGGATCATCTCTGTTTATGTGCTTTGAGCAAGATGCCAGTAATCGGATAATCTTCATACTTCTGCTTACTAACTTGCATGTCTAGCTTTTGGTGTTGGTTCTAACAGGCTGGTGTTTGCTCACTACGAACACCTTACTAAGGAGGCAGGGCCACAACTGTGATAGCTGATACAGTTGCTGTTGCTAAAAACAACCTCAAGTAGGTCTTCAGTTGAGAATAATTGAAACATTTTGTTTTGTTGTTATTATTCACTGTCATGTCAATAATAATCATTAATATGTGTGGACTGACACAGACTGTCATGAATGTCCACAAACCATACCCTCTATCTCTCTCTCTCTTATTCCATTTTGTTACAAAGGACATGGCACTGTTCCACGGTAGTGAGCTCAATCACAACCAAAGGATTGGTCAAACTTCACGCAGGCAGTTTGAAGCAAATTCTTAGGGAATTTTATGAACGGTAAACATAGACCTAGCAGATGGAAGTATCGAGAATAAATCAGAATCGTGTCAAAGCACCAAGTATTGGGACAGTTAACACCACTGTTGTCACACAAAGAGATACCACTAACAACTAAAGCAAATCTTATAAGAACATTTTCCAACACTATGTACCAGTGTCAAACATGGGCCAAAAACAGCAGCTAATGGGAAAATTATAACACAGAGATGAGGTGTCTTAGAAGAGCTGCAGGTTGACAATAAAAGACAAAATTGAAAAAAGAATCAAAGGAGACTGGATGTGAACCAGTTATGCAATTTAAAAGAAAAAGATTAAATGGTTTGGACACTGACCAGAATGCTGTACGCCTACACAGAGAGCCAAAACAGAAAAAGTATAATGAGTAAAGGCAAGAGGAAGACACGAAAGATGGGCTACGGCATGAAAAACAGCCTTTCAACATGAATATCAGCACAAAGTGCCCTTAAAAGCACACACAGATCATACGTTTCACCCCCAACACTTTAAAAAGAAATGGTGGAAGAGAATAAGAAGAAAAGAAACATAAACCTCACGCTCAGAAAGCAATGACAAACTAATGAATGTATAAGGAAACCAGAAAATTGGACGACTTGTTTCGTGGTTGATGGGCAGTTCTCAAAGTGCAGCCCTATTTTTCCTTTTTTCTTCAATGGAACAGGTGTAACTTATCATCATCAAATAGCTTGTCCTGAGCAGAACATTGCCACCCTAACAGTCCAAATTTTTCTCATAGGCCAGATGTCATGCTGAAATCATCAGTTACATCCTGAACCTATCTCTTCTTCTCTTGTTTTTACTTACCAATTTTAATCACTCTTTGGATATTTTGTTTTTGCAAGAAATGTTTGTTACATTGGTTTGGAGGCCCAAACGAAGATTTACACGTTTGGAAAATGCCCCGTTTTGAAACCCCCCTTATCACCTCTTATGTCATCGGCAGGAAACGTGGTTCATTTTTTACACCAAATTTGGCCCTTGGGCCATGGGCCTGAATCTATTAACGGTCTTCCCCTCCCACTTTACCGGTTCCCCCTTTCCCTAGAAGGTCTTCTCAACTCTTTTTTTTTTTATTTGTCCAAAAAACCAATTTTCTCAAATTTTTGCATCAGCCAGTTTTCTTTTAAATTTTGAAGTCTTTCTGGATGATTATTTTTTTTGTTCTGTGTCCGGGATTGGAGGGGTTATCATTAAATTATCACTAACTTTATATTAAATTTTAATTCAGTTTTTAGAAAAAATTGTGCTGAAATTTTTAACGCCCATAAATTCATGAATTTTGTAACAAAAAAATTTATAAATTTACATTATTATCCCTTTAACCCAAAACAGAAGAAGACTGGTGAAAAAGTCTGAATTTTATAAAAGAACAACAGATTAAAAGTTTGTCACCCGACAGGGAAAGCCCCGGTATCACCTAAACAAGAGGCCACACAGAAAATTTTGGTAAACAAAAAGAAGAATGCAAAAAATGAGTGATACAAGAACAGCCCAAGAAAATGAATAAAGCCAAATTCATTAGCCCCCATGAGGCCAACCTTGTAGTGGTGGGGGGGTTTGGCCCAATGTCCAAAAAAGGGGAGGGAAAATTCTGTTCCTGGAAGGGAAAACCTGCCGGGGGTCCAAGGGGAGAGGGCAGACTAAATGGGCCTCCTGGTCCTCCAGGTTGGGGTTGGGCGGTGCCAAACCGCCCCCAAAAAAAAAAAATTTAGAAACCAAAAGGAAAAAAAAGCCTCGGTCCCGCGGCAGACAGATCCACTGTCAGCATGAACAGTATGGGTGAAAGGGAAGGGCCCCCGCTAATTCAAATCTGCTGGGTGTCAAAAAAAAACTAAGAATAGGATTCTGGAACGTCGAGACAATGTTCTGAGACCAAAAGACATCACAGGTGGTAAAGAGATGCAACACTATAAATTACACATTCTAGGGGTCAGCGAAGTAGATGGACAGGCTTTGGACAGACAGCTAGAACAGGGAAACCATCTTATACTCAGGAAGAGACGACGGGAATCATTCAGCAGGAGTTGCACTAATAATGAGAAAGGATTGAATAAACATCTCTTAGGTGGCACCCGATTAATGAAAGATTGTTGAAAGCCGATTTAATGGGAAACAAGGAAAGCTAACTATCATCATTCAATGCTATGCACCCACTAATGGCTGAAGAAGAGGACAAAAACACATTTTATAGAAGGTTGCAGGAAATAGTGGACAAGGTTCCAGCTCAGGACGTTTAGTGCATAATGGGAGACCCTAAACGCAAGTTGGAAACAATAACAGACACAGAGAAGCAATAATGGGAAAGAGGATGTGGCACTGCAAATGAAAATGGAGAAATGTTGAGCAATTTTTGTCTAGAAAACAGACTGATCATAGGAGGCACATTGTTTCCACACAGGACCATACACAAGTACACATGGATATCCCCAAATGGAAGAGATGAAAACCAGATAGACCACTTTATGATCAACAGTAAATGGCGAAAGACATTACTTGATGTAAAGGTGAAAAGAGGAGCTGACGTGGGAAGCGACCACCACCTTGTCGTTACCATGATCAGGCTCAAACTCAAGAAAACATATATACAAGCCAAGACAAGAACAGAATACTTTAATGTTAACCTATTAAAAGACAGAGAGATTGCTACAAAATATATGGTGGAACTAAAGAACAGATTTCAAATCCTGTCAGAGCAGTCAGACACAACACCAACTGAAAGTATCCAAGAAAATGGAATGCGATCAAAGGCACATATAAAATAGTTAGCAGTAGTGTACTGAGAACCAGTAAAGGACAACATAAAGAGTGGATAAGTGGCCAGACCTTGGAATACATCCAAAAGCGAAAGGAGAAAAAAAATCTCATCAATAGCATTAGATCAGACGTCAAAAGATAAGGCAAGAAAAGAATATACAGAACTAAACAAAATGGTAAAAAGAAGTGCTAGAACAGACAAGAGACAATTTATGGAAAAGACAGCAGAAATAGCAGAAAAAGCTGCTAAAGTACATGATCTGCACACACTGTACAAGATTACCAAACAATTATGCGGAGGTAAAAGACACAACCATAACATGCCAGTCAGAAACAGCCTAGGACAACTGTTGACAACAGAGCAGGAGCAGGATATGAGATGGACATCCCACTTTGAAGATGTGCTAAACAGACCTGATCCTGAACATCCACCGGATATCCCACCGCCGCAGGATATTGATATCAACCTCAATTGCCAGAAAAGCAAGAAATAGTAAAAGCTATTGGATCCTGAAAACAACAAAGCACCGAAATGATGAAATGACAGCAGAGCTTTTCAAGATCGATCCAATCTTAGCTGCAAACATATTAGAGCCATTGTTTGCAGATATCTGGAGAAAGAAAAATTGCCTAAGGATTGGACTAGGGGTACTGTGGTGAAATCCCCAAGAAAGGAGACCTAACAGATTGCAATAACTGGAGAGGAATCACGTTGCTTTCAATCCCAAGTAAGATATTCTGCAAAATTATCATAATTCGAATACAAGAAGCAATAGATAAGTGTCTACGAATGGAGCAAGCAGGATTTAGGAAAGGAAGAGGAACAAATGAACATATATTTACCCTGCGTAACATTTTAGAACAATGTGAGTGAGGACTTATATATCAACTTCATAGATTTTGAAAAGGCATTCGACAGCGTCCACAGAGACAGCCTATGGAAGATACTGAGACAATACGGCGTATCGCAGAAGCTTGTCAACATCATAGCCCTCTTCTATAAAGATTTCTCCTGCAACCTAAAGAATTCCAACAAAACATTCCCAGTAAAATCTGGTGTAAGACAGGGATGCGTAATGTCCTCTCTTTTGTTAGTATTACAATTGACTGGGTGCTAAAAATGCCATAAAACAACAAGCACCAAGAGGAATAAGATGGACCCTTTCGAGATGCTTGAGGACCTGGACTTTGCAGACGAGATAGCCCTGGTGTCACATAAATATGAACATATACAAGAGAAAAGTACAATACTTCACATGCACGCAAAGACAGTAGGCCTCAAAACAAACACAGGAAAAACAAAATTATGACAAACAGTGAAATCCAACAACCAGTAATGTTAGAAGATGAAACACTGGAAAGGGTTGAGCAGTTTACATATCTTGTTAGCGTACTGACACTAAATGGTGGCACAGAGGAGATATAAAATCACGTCTGAGTAAGGCCAGAACCGCTTTGCCAGAATGAAACCAGTATGGAAGTCCAAAATCTACAATAGGACCACAAAGCTTAAACTCTATAAAAGCATTGTTTTGCCAGTTTTGCTCTACG
>JADZMA010002718.1:0-11222 GCA_020796225.1 Arion vulgaris
GATCTAATGCTATTGATGAGATTTTTTTTTTTCCTTTCGCTTTTGGATGTATTCTAAGGTCTGGCCACTTATCCACTTTTTATGTTGTCCTTTACTGGTTCCCAGTACACTACTGCTAACTATTTTATATGTGCCTTTGATCGCATTCCATTTTTCTCTTGGATACTTCAGTTGGTGTTGTGTCTGACTGCTCTGACAGGATTTGAAATCTGTTCTTTAGTTCCACTATATATTTTGTAGCAATCTCTGTCTTTAATAGGTTAACATTCAAAGTATTCTGTTCTTGTCCTTGGCTTGTATATGTTCTGAGTTTGAGCCTGATCATGGCAACGACAGTGGTGGTCGCTGCCCACTGTCAGCTCCTCTTTCACCTTTACATCAAGTAATGTCTTCCATATTACTGTTGATCTAAGTGGTCTATCTGGTTTTCATCTCTTCCATTTGGGATATCCATGGTACTCTGTATGGTCCTGTGTGGAAACAATGTGCCTCCTATGATCAGTCTGTTTTCTAGACAAAAATTGCTCAACATTTCTCCATTTTCATTTGCAGTGCCACATTCCTCTTTCCCCATTATTGCTTCTCTGTGTCTGTTATTGTTTCCAACTTTTGCGTTTAGGTCTCCCATTATGCACAAAACGTCCTGAGCTGGAACCCTGTCCACTATTTCCTGTAACCTTCTATAAAATGTGTTTTGTCCTCTTCTTCGGCTTGTTAGTGGTGCATAGCATTGAATGATAGTTAGCTTCTTGTTTCCATTAAATCGGGCTTTCAGCAATCTTTCATTAATCGGGTGCCACTCTAAGAGATGTTTATTCAATCTTTTCCTTATTATTAGTGCAACTCCTGCTGAATGATTCCTGTCGTCTCTTCCTGAGTATAAGATGGTTTCTTCTAGTTGTCGTCTGTCCAAAGCCTGTCCATCTACTTTCGCTGACCCCTAGAATGTGTAATTTATAGTGTTGCATATCTTTTACCACCTGTGATGTCTTTGTGGTCTCGAACATTGTTCTGACGTTCCAGAATCTTATTCTTAGTTTAGTTTTGACATCCAGCAGACTTGAATTCCCAGCGTGGCTTCCTTGTGGCTTTCACCCATACTGTCTATGCTGACAGTGGTACTCTGTCTCAAGACCTGGACATCGAGAGCATTTTTTCCTTTAGTTTCTGAACATTTTTTCTTTTTTATGGGGCAGAGTTGTTAGCACTGCTCCCAACCCCAACCTGGAGGACCAGGAGGCCACATTAGTCTGACTCTCTCACCTTGGACCTGTCCGGCATGGGAACCTTCCAGGAACAGAACGTTCCTGCCGGCATAGCTTTGGATCATTGAGGCACGCAAGCCCCCACCACTACAAGGTAATGGCCTCATGGGTGTTCTACATAGTTCTGATTAACTTTAAAGCCATCGGAGTAGCTTAGCGTCAGAAATACATAACGCAGGCGTCATGAGCCTGCGGGCACCACGTTGGACAGCCCTGATTTGTTTGACATCAGATAAGATGAAGTTAATCTTAGGGGACTTAGCTTTTAACAAAATTAAAAGTGATTACGCCATATTTTGGTTATTAATTATTGGTTACTAAACTGACGTCATTGCACTCCTGGCAGACTCACAGGTGCTCAGTCTCCTAAAGCTTCGAATAGTATGCATACTGATGGTTCCTGTGGCTCGCTAACTAAACACACCGCACTCTGCCTCTCAGACATCCAGTTAGACTTGAGACAGGGTAAATCCAAACTGCCGAAATTGCTTGATCGATTCAACATCGATTTTAGTTTCATCCAACAGACAGAGCGAAGAGACCGAAGAAATCCCTTTATCCATCTTCAACTCCAACAATCGATACTGTTGATGAAGCTCGTCCGCTCTTTCATTACCGTAAACACCTGCATGCCCATGACAGTATATCCACTTAAGCTCTCAGAGGTTAGAAACTTCTATAGACGACATCCACTCATACTGAAACTAAATTTTGATCTTGTGATAATCGACTGAGAGTCAGATACAACAACGGCCCCAGTAAATGAAGTCACAGAGAGCAATAGAGGCAGCAGTAACGGCATTAACTCATCCTCATACTAGAAATACATTTTCCCACGCCCCACTTCATTCTGCAAAACCCTATCATGCGCATTGAAGCAAGAAACCACAGTTGACTTTCACCACGATGAACCGACCCACGATGAACCAATCCGCACGATGAACCGACCACGATGAACAATCTCATGATGAATCAATAAATGATGAACCGACCTAACGATGAACCAACACGATGAACCGACGCCATATTTACTTTTATGAATTTGTATTGATATACTTTAATTTAATCCGACATCTGTCTATTGAAATTGTTGTATTAATTTGCTTTGTAGACTGGCAACAACTGCGTCAGAAATGGTGAAAGATGTATACCAGACAAAACCATGTTGTACTACATTCTATAAATGTTCAGCATGCGTTACGATAATGTGCTTTTGTCGAGTATAAGCATAGGTAGATCAATTCAACAAAGTATACGTGTGCTTGTACGATTGTATATGACTGAAGAAATCAATATGTTGTGTGATTGATATGACTGCAAGATATCATATATGTTTTGATTGATTGATATGACTGCAAGATATCAGATATGCTTGTACGATTGTATATGACTGCAAGAAATCACATATGCTTTGTACTGATTGTATATGACTGCAAGATATCACATATGCTTGTGTGATTGTATATGACTGCAAGATATCACATATACTTGATGATTATATATGATGCAAGATATCACATATGCTTGTGCGATTGTATATGACTGCAAGATATCACATATGGTTAAAGTGATTGTATATGACTGCAAGATATCACATATGCTTGTGTGATTGTATATGACTGCAAGATATCACATATGCTTGTGTGATTGTATATGACTGCAAGATATCACATATTTTTGTGCGATTCTATATGACTGCAAGATATCACATATGCTTGTACGATTGTATATGACTGCAAGATATCACATATGCTTGTACGATTGTATATGACTGCAAGATATCAATATTTGTGCGATTCTATATGACTGCAAGATATCGCATGGCTTGTGTGATTGTATATGACTGCAAGATATCACATATACTTGTACGATTATATATGACTGCAAGATATCACATATGCTTGTGCGATTGTATATGAATGCAAGATATCACATATGGTTGTGCGATTGTATATGACTGCAAGATATCACATATGGTTGTGCGATTGTATATGACTGCAAGATATCACATATGCTTGTACGGTTGTATATGACTGCAATATATCACATATGTTTGTGCTATTGCATATGACTGCAAGATATCACATAGCTTGTGGATTGTATATGACTGCAAGATATCACATAGTGCAAAGCGATTGATATGACTGCAAGATATCACATATGGTTGTGCGATTGTATATGACTGCAAGATATCACATATGCTTGTGCTATTGTATATGACTGCAAGATATCACATATGCTTTCAGTGATTGTATATGACTGCAAGATATCACATATGCTTAAGGCGATTGTATATGATGCAAGATATCACATATGGATCGAAATGGTCTGTTCAGGCGCTGAATGCGCTGAATATGTGAGGCTTGCCTCTGCAACATAAGACCGACTAGTTCAGACGGGAAATCAAAATTTCTGTTTAATGGGGTTGTTTTTATAAGTGTTTGATAGAACATCGTGCATTTTTCTGCATATTTACTCAGTTCTACGAGTCCATGGTTATGTATTGGTAAAAACAATGTTACATAGAAGAGGAAACAGGAATCAAAGTCGGTGGACACAATATGAACAATTTAAGATACGCTGATGACACAATTCTCATGGATACAAATGAACAAGATCTACAAGACTTGATAGACATACTAGTGAGAGAAAGTAAAAGAAAGGATTACATGAAGTAAAGAAAACGAGGTTATGGTTGTTCTCAAGAAACAGGAAACACCAACATTTAATATCCAAATAATAACACAACACTGAAACAAGTCCATCGATTCAAGTATCTGAACATTCTAACATCAGATGGAAGATGTACAATAGAGATTAGGAAGAATAGTTCTCAAACGAAAGCATCTTTATGAAAATGATGAAATATATTATGGCACGAACTCACTACCAATGACACTGCGAAACGAGTACTATAGTGTATATTGAACCAATACTTATGTATGGCAGCGAATCATGGACAATGAACAAACAATCAATACGATCATTGAGCCACAGAGATGTGGTTTTGGCAGAAGAATGCTGAAAATTAAATGGACAGCGAAGAAAACAAATGTGGAGGTTTTAAATCAGGTCTGCACACAAAGAAACCTTACAAAAATGAATAAGAACTGACAATCAAGGTTCTTCGGGCATATAATGCGAAGAGAAGGTTTAGAACATTTGATAACTACAGGTAAAATATTCAGGAAGGAGAGATCGTGGAAGATCGGGAGAGAGGAGAAGATATTGATGGCTTGACATGATATGGACAAAATATCCACGTCAGAACTGATTACATGCACCAGACAAAGAGAGTTATGGAGAGGCATGATCGCTTCATGCCGGTGGGCACGGCACTTGATTGATTGATTGAAAAATGTTAATCGTGTTAATATTCTCTAGTGTTAAACTGAATTTTAACATAAAATAACCTTGTTAGTCATGTTGTATTGTTTTAAACTGAATTTCTTTATCTAACAATAATTGAAAGGAGGTCACATGACGGTTGTGGTCTTTCCTAGAAATTTTACATGAGCTCGCCAACCTTACGTTATCAGAGACCATGATTGAGGCGTGGATCGAAGTACAGATGGATATGTCTGAAGTGCTGTACTGCTAGTGTAGTTCTCATATAACTGATAATTTCGTGTACGTGTGGATGTATGTGTTTATATGTATATATTATTGTGTGTATTATTGCTTTCTTCTTTCTTTCTCGAATCCTGATGCCTCACAGCGTCAGTCAGAAGAGATTTAAAACGCTTCAGTATGCGCTTGTAGATAGTCTCTTTCGTCGCCTCTGTTATCTCTGAGGTCATCTTGTGTGGCCTGCTTTTGTACCCATTGTATCCGAGCAGCATTGCTCTTTGGGGTGCACTGTCTGATGGTAATCTGCTTACGTGACCGAACCATTTAATTTGTTTCTTGATGAAGTCTAGTACTGATGTTGTACCTACTTTTTCCTGATGTCTTCATTTTCAATAGGTCTTCTTGCTTACACTCCAGCATCTCTAAGACACTTCATCTCGCATGACTAGTTTTCTTCATCGTTTGTATCAGCGTCCAGGTTTGGCACTGGTAACATAATGTGGGAGAAAGATTGTGTTGAACATTGCTCTTTTTGTGTTAATGGTGACGTGTTTGCATCTTAAAATTGGCGCCATTTGCCCTATCATTTGATTTGCTTTGTTGCATCTGTGTTGAATTTCATTAGTTATTCTTCCATTTGCTGGAAAAATGCTTCCCAGGTAGTGAAATCTTTGCTTGATTTAGTAGATGATTATCGATGGAGATGTTGGTAGTGTTTTCCTTGCAATGTCATTCTGTTTTGTCGATGCACTCTGCGTTGTATTCGTTACATGCTAACTGAGTCGGTTGATGGTTGTTGTAGCTGTTCTTCTGTTGTTGATAGATTGCCTGATCGTCTGCAAAAAGAAATTCATTTAAGAGTTCTCCGATGTTGTTTCTTCGCTGGTGTTAGCTATTTACAAATGTAGTCAATGCGTGATGAATATCAGCGGGATAGTACGCAACCTTGTCTTACTCCTGACCTACGAAACTTTTCTGATAATCCTGTATTTGTTCTGACGACATTGGCTGTCAGTATAAATGTTCTTGCAAAGGTTGATTAGGTGTTCATTAACCCAATAGGATGTTAGTATTTTCCACAACTTAGCCTATTTACGCGGTCGAACGCTTTTTCCTGATCTACAAATGCAACGTAAATGTTTGTTGGATTCGAGTAGTCCTTTCTACTAACTGTCTGAGGGCGAATATTGCGTCTGTACAGCTTTTGTTCTTCCTGAATCCCATTTGGGAGTCAGTTGTTGTGGCTCGATGATGTGGCGGAGCCTTTTCTCAAGTATTTTGCAGAATATTTTCTCAGTGTGGCTCAGTAGCGCTATGCCTCTATACTTTGTTATTATTTGATATTGCTTACGTGGGAATGTGTGTCTGTGTGTGGGTATGTAAGCTTGTGTGGTTTAAATTTGTCTGATTTTGTGTCGAAAGAATGTGTGCGTAGTGGTGTGCTTATGTTGAAATGTACATGTGTCTATGTGTGAGAGAAAGGGTACATTTGTATGTGTGTTTGTGTGTATGTTATTACATTCATGACTGATTGTGTATCTATGTGTATGTGTGTATAGTCTGCACTATTACGAGAACAATAAAGAGTATATAACTGCGCGTGAGACTTCAGAAACTGACGAAAGCATGTATGACAGTTCAGTATGCAGTCTGCACTGGTCTGGTTGATTACCGACTGGTTGGTGATTACTGACTGCTGGTGACTGATATGAACACTCATATTGCACTTTGGGAACCATATGTGCTTCAATCTTTTTCTTACACTGAAAGATCTCAGCAGCAGTACACTTGGTAGCAACATATGGCTTCCAATCTCTTTCTACACTGGAAGATCTCAGCGGCAGTACACTTGGTACAGAACCATATGTGCTTCAATCTCTTTCTCTTACTCGGAAGATCTCAGCGGCAGTACACTTGGTAAGCAACTCATATGCTTAATCTTCTTTACACTGAGAGATCTCTAGCAGGAGTACAGTGTAACAGTTTCACCATGTTATGCTAACTAGGTTATGGACGAGGGGGTCAACAGAGAAAAGAAAACTCCTTATTGTACTGCGTCCTTGACGCTAGTAGTAAATAAATGTGTTTAGCAGTCCCAACTTGCGGCCAGTAGAGTGTTAAATTCATGAAATAGGTTCTAGCCTGAGGTAGGCGAGGACTCCTGTAAAATCGAGGATCTTGAACCAGAGAAGGACAGTTGGGAGCTTTGGTTTGGGCCAGAACAGTTACCGAGAGAAGTGTGGAGGACGGACAGATTATTTTTTTTAGTTTCGGTAATAGAGAGAATAGTTAGAACAGAGCAGCGGAACGGAAGCAAAATCTCTTGAGCGAAAAGACTAGTTTTGAACACTTGAGCTGAAGTTAAACTTTCGTTAATAGAGAGAAGCGAACTAGTGTTATTTGATTTATGTTGTGATAGTTGTGAGAACCCACAACTGAGGATTCTTTTGAAGTGTTATTTAACTTAGAAGTTGTGATAGTTGTGAGAACCACAACTGAGGACTTTTTGAAGTGTTATTTGATTTATAAGTTGTGATGGATGTGAGAACCACAACTGAGGATTCCTTTGAAATGTTATTTGATTTATGTTGTGATAGTTGTGAGAACCCACAACTGAGGATTCTTTGAAATGTTATTTAACTTATAAGTTGTGATGGATGTGAGAACCCACAACTGAGGATTCTTTGAAATGTTATTTAACTTATAAGTTGTGATGGATGTGAGAACCCACAACTGAGGATTCTTTGAAATGTTATTTGATTTATAAGTTGTGATGGATGAGAACCACAACTGAGGATTCTTTGAAATGCATTTGATTTATAAGTTGTGATGGGATGTGAGAACCCACAACTGAGGATTCTTTTGAAATGTTATTTGATTTATAAGTTGATGATGTGAGAACCACAACTGAGGATTCCTTGAAATGTTATTTGATTTATAAGTTGTGATATACTTTTCGTTAATAGAGAGAAGCAACTAATGTTATTTGATTTACAAGTTGTGATGGATGAGAACCTACAACTGAGGATTCATTGAAATGTTATTTGATTTATAAGTTGTGATGGATGGAGAACCACAACTGAGGATTCTTTGAAATGTTATTTGATTTATAAGTTGTGATGGATGTGAGAACCCACAACTGAGGATTCCTTGAAATGTTATTTGATTTATAAGTTGTAGAGTTGTGAGAACCCACAACTGAGGACTCTTTGAAGTGTTATTTAACTTATAAGTTGTGATGGATGTAGAACCTACAACTGAGGATCTTTGAAGTGTTATTTGATTTATAAGTTGTGATGGATGTGAGAACCCACAACAGAGGATCTTTTGAACTTTTCGTTAATAGAGAGAAGCTGAACTAGTGTTATTTGATTTATAAGTGTAGATAGATGTGAGAACCACAACTGAGGATTCTTTGAAGTGTTATTTGATTTATAAGTTGTGATGGATGTGAGAACCCACAACTGAGCATTTCTTGAACTTTGCATAATTAGTGGAGATACTGAACTAGTGTTATTTGATTTATAAGCTGTGATAGATGTGAGAACCCACAACTGAGCATTTCTTGAACTTTGCATAATTAGTGGAGATGCTGAACTAGTGTATTTGATTTATAGGTTGTGATAGATGTGGGAAAACCCGACAGAGGGTTCCTTGAACTTTCTTTTAATTGTAGAGAAGCAATTAATGATTACACAATTGTTTTTCAGGAAAGTTATTTATGTACTTTGGTCTCATATCAGGAGGGGTATGTATGTACGTTTACCAGTTTAGATATACAATATATATATATAGATACCAAAAACTTGTATAAGTTTTTTAAAGACAGTCTTGTGAATTTAATGAGCGATTGTTAGGTGTCGATTATGGTAGATCTATTTTTTTCTTTATAATCTGGGACCTTGTACCAGCTAGTCTGTTATACACGAACCCGTAGTCTGCACTGACGATACCTAAATATATTTCAATAACTCGATTACTTTATTCTTGTGTATTCCAGTTTTTACAATTAAAAATATTTTTTAATCTATTGCAGTTATAATTAACACAACGGGATGTATTTGACAAAGCAAGACTGACCATCCAAAAGTTCATTCAAAAGCAAAACTGTCAAGGGCTGTATAGATTTTTCAAAGATTGTAATATATTTCTACTAATTTGTCACATCAAAAACCTTTAACTACGCTCCTTGACTCTAACAACATATTTAAGATTGGAAAACACGAAATTTAAAAGTACTGAGTTTTAAAATTACAAAAACAATGACAAAATAGCAAGTTTTTCGATTAACAAGCTTTTATCAAGCAAAGAAAAAGGAGTGACAAATTAAAATGAAACACAAATGGAAGACCAAATATAACTTATCTAAATCGAAAAAATGAATAATGAAATAATGTAACACAAAAACACAAAAAATTCAAAAATAGAAAGGAAAAGAAACAATGAAACATTAGTAAATATATAACTTGAATACATGCAACATATACCCATATAGATTACAAAGCATGGAAGAGAAAGTACTTTCTTTTTCTTTTTTCGAACCTGTATGCCTCACAGCGTCAGGTCAGGAAGAGATTTCTAAACGGCCCTAGTATGGCTTGTAGATAGTCTCTCTTTCGTCGCCTCTGTTATCTCTGAGGTCCATCTTTGCGTGGCCAGCCTTTTGCTTTGTCCCCTATTGTATCGAGCAGCATTGCTCTTTGGGGTGGACTGTCTGATGGTAATCTGCTTACGTGACCGAACCATTTAATTTGTTGTTTTTTGATGAAGTCTAGATTGATGTTGAAACCACTTTTTTCCTGATGTTTTCATTTCTCAACCGGTCTCTTCTTGTTACACTCCAGCATTCTGCGTAGACACTTCATCTCTGCAGACTAGTTTTCTTCATCGTTTGTTGTCAGCGTCCAGGTTTGGCAATTTGGGAACATAATGTGGGGAGAAAGATTGCTTTAACATTGCTTTTTGTGTTCATGGGGACGTGTTTGCATCTTAAAATTGGCGCCATTTGCCCTATCATTTGATTTGCTTTGTTGCATCTGTGTTGAATTCATTAGTTATTCTTCCATTTGCTGAAAGAATGCTCCCAGGTATGGAAATCTTTGCTTGATTTAGTAGATGATTATCGATGGAGATGTTGGTAGTGTTTTCCTGCGCGTGGTCACAAGGACCATACAAAGAGACATGTTCCCGAAAAAATTTTCTCTGGGAGAATCGGTTTATTTCTTTGATGGTACCTGCGACCACGCGGCCAATGGCTAACTTTTATGCTTCTTAGTACTTTCTTCCCCTGCTTGTAATCTATATGGGGATATGCTGCATGATTCCAGTTATATATTTTCTAGATGTTCATTGTTTTTTTCCTTTCATTTCTAGTTTTTATGTGTGTTTTTTGTGTTACATTTATTTCTGTTATTCGTTTTATTCCAGATTTTTAGATACGTTTGTATTTGGTCGTCCATTTGTGTTTCATTTTAATTTGTCACCCTGTTTGCTCGTTTGCTTGATAAAGGCCTTTTTGGTTTAAACGTTGCTGTATTTTGTCATTGTTTTTGTAATTTGTAAAACTACAGTATTTTGTAATTACGTGTTTTGCCAATCAAATAGTTTTACTGCAGTTCCATATATATATACTGAATATTTATATGATCAATGATATATTGTATGTTGTAATGAGAAAAGACAGTCTCTACATACGGAGAAGAATTTACGTTTTGTCCAATATGAACATTGTTACTGAAACTACAAACTATTAACAATATTAAAATAATAGTTACCAAAAATTTGAAGAGTTTTACAGTTTTCAGGTTTATTGTTACAAAAACACAAACATTTGACAAGTTTTTTTCTGGGTTTGACTCATTTTCTTTTTTACTTTATATCCAGACTTAAACGTTAATTAATCTTGTTGGTCAACATTTGTAAATAATATTCAATACATGTTTCTATCATAATTTGGGCCAGATAGTAAGAGTAAATAATTATAATGTAATAATGAATAGTACAAATATTTCTCTTCTCGATCATTGCAGACGATAGACCAGATTTCCATAAATCTCATTCATGTGGGAAATCTGATTCATGCAGCCTTAGCATTGGTGTGTTTCGTCACATCTTTAGCGCCATTTAGAGCTCTGGTGCTTATCCTTCAGCGATGTGTCCGGCTTTAGCCAGCGCTTACTGGGTTCACTCTCCGTCAGCTTTTTACTGTCTCCAGCCGACCTACATGATATATTGTCTAATGCAAATATTTCTAGGTCTGCCTCATTGTTTCAAATATCTGACATCCAGATGTGAAATTTGGCAAGAGGGTGTTTTTTAAATGGAAGATGTAAAATTATAAGATGAACTTTGGTTTTTTTATTCTAAATTAAGAATGATAAGAAAGTT
>JADZMA010002719.1:0-11220 GCA_020796225.1 Arion vulgaris
TTTCCCTAAGAACAGGTCCCAGGCCCCCCCATACAGAATAAAGCCTGCTCAGACTGCACAGTGTGCATGCCAGACAGAAACACAGACTCCAGAGCACATCCTGCAGTCATGTCCATCATACATACACCAACGAAATGAAACATGGCCTCATGAACAAAGCATACAGACCAAGCTATGGGAACTCTCGAAGAACTCCAACTGACATGCAGCTTCATAGAGATAACCCATCTCATGGTATTAGGCAGGCATACGAGAGCAAGCGCAAAGAAGAGAAGAAGAAGATATTAAATAGGTACATTATGCATGGTTTGATTGAGACAGTAAGTGAATTTTTTCATGCATTCTACATAAACACTTTTTATTTACATTAGCACCCTTCAGTTACTCAAGAAGACTTCAAGTACGTTCCATTTTCCTTGCGGGTTCCACTCAAGTGCTTGTCTAGTAACACTCAATTGTGTCTTCCATAGGGTATGCCTGACCCACGCCATTTTCTCCCTTTTAGCTTGGTCACCATCAGTTCGTGTCCTGTTCTTATCCACAAGTCTGTGTTTGCAACTCTTGTCGTACCATCTCAGTCTGAGAATACACCAGAGACATTGTTGACAAAGTCTTAATATTATATCTATTAACTTGGTGGCTCATCATGTTTCGAGCCATAATGCAGCAGAGTGCAAAATCATACTTTAGATTAATTATAAGATTAAAGTCAACCATTTATTGAGACAATATATTGACTATTGTATGCACAGAATAAACAATAATCTTTGCGGTTAAGGAAAAGATAAGAAAGTTCTTAACAGATAACAACAAGAATATGGGCTAGAGGAGAGTGGGTTATCAGTATAAACAAAACATAGAAAACTTCATGGCAACAACAAGAGAAGGAGTTTCAACAACAAAGAAGCAATTGGAGAATGTAGGAATATTTGAAGGTGGGGGAGCAAGCAAGAGAACTGAAGTGTGGTGACGAGTGAATGTTAGTAATTCAATAGAAGGAAGTGAGATGGATCACCACATTTATGTAGGGGATACAGCTTTTAATGGAGAGGGTTCATTTGGTAATTAATGTTCATCATATATGAGTGGGTATGATGTGTTGTCCTTACCATATGGGTCTGGTATGATGTTCTGTCTTACCTATATATGGTCGAGTATAATGTGTTGTCTTACCATATATGGACTGGTATGATGTGTTGTCTTACCATATATGGACTGGTGGGTTGTGTTGTTGTTAGCATATACGTTAATGCTATTAATAAAAGACACAATCAATAATTTTGCGCTATAAAAACCACTGCTATTTTATGTAACAAAATTTTTCAGTGTACTTTAAGTAGAAACTTTATGTAACAAAATTTGTTTAGCTGCAGATTTGTATTGCCAGTGCAATTGATTGATTGATTTACTGATTTGATATAGTGCATTGATTTACTAGTTGGACACAGTGAAGCTGATTTATTGAGTCACTGATTTGGTACAGTACAACTGACTGATCAACAGATTTGGTACAGTGGAACTAAAAGAATGAACTAAGTCAAAACACATTGCTGTAACCTTTTTCTGCATTTTTTTCTGAGACTATTCACTTTTTTCAGCATTTAATATTTTAATGATATTTCCATTCAAATGTTTGATATTGTTAGTTTCTGTTCATTCTTACATGACAATTCTTGTTTTGTATTCTTGCAGACAATGGCCTGCTCCTGCATGGAACTTGCATTGAAGGAAACGACTCTGTAAGGCAGGTGACTGCCGGATGGGTGTACAGTTCTTCGAGGCAGCTGTGGAGGCTGGAACTGATGACCTTAAAACACTTAGTGCCATCTACAGTCAACTGGGCAATGCATACTTCTATTTACAGGATTATGCTAAAGCTCTTGAATACCACAAACATGACTTGAATTTAGCTAGGTAAAAATTATTTTTTTCTGTTCTTAAATATGGGAAACTTATTTAGTGGTTCCATTTCTACTTTGGATTTCAGAGAGGTTGACCACCACTACAAAACTGAAGCATTGAAAGATCATGCCTTACTTTAGGAGACATAATCCACCTGTGTGGTGCCGGGACTCACAAGGGGAGCAAATAATAGTACCACTGCAACTTGCAAGGCATGTCGTAAGAGGCGACTGATGTAGGACCTAGGAAGCTACCCTAGTAAATAAAAAGTATTGCAGAAATTGGATGGGCTAGCCTACTTTTAGGTGGATAACTGACACAATGCACAATCGCTCTTAGACTCAGATCACATACAAATCACACAGAGTGATTAACAAGTGGTCGATATGAAACGTTTGAAGAAGAAGGAGACATGATCAGGAAACATACTGGACAAGACCTTGTTTCACCTGCCAATGGTGCACTCTGAGTACAGATTCCTCTTGCTAACGAAGCAAGGATTGACATAAGGATCTTTGTTGGGATGAAATCTGTTGGAGACATATCTTGTTAGAAAGGCATCAGCTATTTAATCTTCAGCATGCCATGGGGGCTACAAGACTTCTCTCACCTGCATGCAGTGTGGAACTCTGCAGCCACTTACACTAAAACAAAGCTCAGTACATTCAGCTCAAATGTGAAATCTGTCTTGTTGTATGACTGGGAAACATGATGCATCACCAAGTTGTAATACAAGTTGAGTCATACCATAATCAGCAAATATCTTAGACAGATTCTGAGATGGTGTGACAGAGTGGCAAACACTGATCTGTGGATGATAACAAGACTAGAACCTGTGATGACCCAGAACAGGAGGAGAAAAGGGTGATGGGATGGGCATATTCTGCG
Source organism: Arion vulgaris (assembly GCA_020796225.1). Lineage (NCBI taxonomy): Eukaryota > Metazoa > Mollusca > Gastropoda > Stylommatophora > Arionidae > Arion > Arion vulgaris. The sequence goes on from JADZMA010002719.1 coordinate 2,791, forward strand.
AGAGACACAGTAGAGTGTTACTAGACAAGCACTTGAGTGGGACACACCAGGAAAAAAGGGGAACACCTAAACACCCCTGGTGGCTTTATCTTCTTAGGAACTGAAGGATGTCATATTATACCGAGAAATCATAAAGAAAATGACCAGACTCCAAGGAAAGTGTGGTACAACTGTTGATGCCCTATGCTCCACGAAAAATGGAGAGAATAAGTCAAGTAAGTCATGCCATGAGGTTGTAAGAGAGTCACAGAAAAATTTCCCCTCCAGATCAGTAGACTGCACAGCTTGTGACATTACGCCCACTATGTCTTTGAGCCAAGTAGAGCTCTCAAGACACACCAACCACTATTCTACTATTCTATCACAGCACTCAATACACACCAACCACTATTCTATTACAGCTCCCAATACACACCAACCACTATTTTATCACAGCACTCAATACACACCAACCACTATCCTATCACAGCACTCAATACACACCAACCACTATCCTATCACAGCTTTCAATACACACCAACCACTATCCTATCACAGCACTCAATACACACCAACCACTATCCTATCACAGCTTTCAATACACACCAACCACTATCCTATCACAGCACTCAATACAAACCATATCTATCATCTTCAATCACAACCACTATTCTATTACAGCACTCAATACCTCAACCTATTCTATTACAGCTCCCAATACACCAACCACTATTCTATTACAGCACTCAATACACACCAACCACTATTTATTGAATGAGCCTGAACACATATGGTTTGGCCCAAAGTGCAGTGGTACTGGTTCTGCAAACTGACAAAGCACATGATTCTGTCCAAAGTGCCATTGGTTCTGGAAACTAATAGAGTTACAGCACCAGAATCTCATACCAGTGAAGTTTTGTTGTTGATGTACTTGCATTCACCATTTCAGAACAACCAATGATAAAATTGGTGAAGCTAAGGCTTCTGGTAATCTTGGGAACACTCTGAAAGTTATTGGCAGATTTGATGAAGCAATTGTTTGCTGTATCAGACACTTGGAAATATCCAGGGAAATTGAAGATAAGGTCAGTGCATTACAATTGCTGGAATATTTTAGTCTAGTGGGCAAGGGTGGTGTTAGCTGTATAATCCTTGTCATGATGTCTTTTCATTTAGTACACATTCTACTGTTGAGTTTTGTATCTAGCATGTGCACATCTTTGTCCAGTCTTGACAGGGAATAGATACTATTTCATCTCTGTTCAAGATTAGAACTCTGAGAATAGATACTATTTCATTTCTGTTCAAGTTGAGAACTCTGAGAATAACTATTTCATTTCTGTTCAAGTTGAGAACTCTGAGAATAACTATTTCATTTCTGTTCAAGTTTAGAACTCTTGAGAATAAATACTATTTCATCTCTGTTCAAGTTGAGAACTCTGAGAATAGATACTATTTCATTTCTGTTCAAGTTAGAACTCTTGAGAATAAATACTATTTCATCTCTGTTCAAGTTTAGAACTCTTGAGAATAAATACTATTTCATTTCTGTTCAAATTTAGAACTCTGAATAAATACTATTTATTTATTTATTATCATGCCTATTTTGTGTTACCAGGCCAAACATGGACAGAGCAAAAGCACAGTCGTAAAAATATCTACATGTGAAATGCATTATCTACGAAAAGTTACAAACAGCACCAAAAAAGACACCAAAATCAGCAAAATAAAGAAAGTTGGCACAGAACCTTGCTTGAATTACATTGAGAACAAAAATGAAGTTGTTCACCACTTTATGAAAAGACAACCAAACTCCACAGTACAGTCTTCTACAACAGAACATCAGGAAAGAAGGCGAGAGGAAACGGAGAAATAGATGGTTAGATGGCATAGCAGAAACCTGTCAAAAAATAAAAATAACGATCACCCAAGCCACTAGAGCAGCGCAAGACAAAAACAGAAAATGACAACACTGTTCAACAACCTGGTAGCAGCATGACGACAGAAGAAGAAGAAAATGATTTGTTAGTTTGAAGAGCTTTCATTTTGTGAAGATGATCATGTTTCTATACTTAGCATATTCATTCTTTTCTATCATTCTTTTTTATATGAACTTCTCAGATAGATAACATTTCATATTCTCCGTTACATTTTACATATAGATTATAAATGTGTAACTTGATAAAGTCCCGCTGGTCGATATGTTGGTTCTGTTGATTGTTAATGCTTTTTATTTCTTCTTAATATTTCTGTATTTATTCCAGATTGGGGAGGCCAGGGCCTTATACAACCTGGGTAATGTTTACCATGCCAAGGGCAAACATCTAGGTCGTCATGGCAACCAGGATCCAGGTGAATTTGAACCAGAGGTCAAGGAATGTTTACAGAATGCAGTTCAGTACTATGAGTAAGTATGTAAGCTGTGTGTTCCATGTTCTACTGCTGGAAACTGTCTTGTGTTGGTACACTGAGAATACACTTAGGTAGATGGCTGAATTGTGTAATTTTTCTGTCCCAGGAGGTGATAAGAAGAACCAGATCAACATTTTCACCAATCCATGATAGATAGAGTGAGTTCAAGGATGTGTAATATATGACAAATAAATAAAGAAGCCATAAACACATTTTTTGGACATAGGATAAGGAAGGGAGATTTAGAACACATTGTGACAATCGGTAAAATCGAGGGGAGAGGAAGACAGAGAATATTTTTTTAATAGCCTGACTTCATGGCACGGAAAAACGTCAGCATCTGAGATGATAGCAAACACCAGAGGCAGAGATTTGTGGAGATCCATGATCACCTACACCAGCCAGCACTGCACCTGATTATGATGAACAAATTAGGAATCACAAGATGATTAATAATAATAAACGAGGAAAATAAACAAACTGGTAATAAAATATTGTAGATATATATACAGAGACAATGATTCTATTGAAAACTATGGTTGAAAGGTATGTTGAGGACAAGCATAAAGAGGGAAAACAACATTGTAAGTGGAAAAGAAACATGAAGAGATGGACAAATAGTTATTGTTAGAATGTACCACTATTGCAAGAGATTAAAATTATTGGGATCTGTTAAGTTCATCTGCAAGGCTCATCTGAGAGGAGACTGAACCAGAAGTATGTATCCTCGAAAAGGAATACTCGACAAGGATGAGCAGAACAGCATACAACGCAAGACAGTCACTCTCAGTTTACGATTACTATAATATGAGCAGATTGGAACAAGTTGTCATTCTGCGCCTTAGAATAGGACACAATCGGCTCCGCAGCCACATGTATACAAAATTCAAGATTGACAATTCAGCCATGTGTACATGTGGACAGGCACATCAGACTGCAGAGCACATACTTCAAGACTGCCCGAATATGATACACTGAGGCAAACTTACTGGCCTAAGCAAACAACACTTGACAGAAAACTACACAGACCTCTGTGTGAGCTACAAAAGACAGTGAAGTTCATACAAGAGACAACATTGAATATATAGACATATTTCAAGCGAAGGAAAGGAAGGAAGGAAGGATCTGTAAGGTGGAGATGGCACTTAATCAGATATATGTGTACACATATCTGTCTTATGAATTAAATAAAATACATCCTGCACAGTTATACATTACATAAGGCCTGCAGGCAGTTATTTTTTATTACATAAGGCCGCAGGCAGTTATGTTTTTTACATAAGGCCTGCAGGCAGTTTGTTTATTACATAAGGCCTGCAGGCAGTTATGTTTACATTGAAAACAGGGAGTTGTTTTGTTGACTCTACTTTCTTCATTTTTCTGTTGACAGAGAGAATCTAGACCTAGTGAAAACTCTTGGAGATAGATCAGCAGAAGGCAGAGCATGTATAATTTGGGCAACACTCATTACCTTCTAGGCAACTTGTTGAAGCTATAATTTTCATGAACAGGTAAGGAAATTTTAAATTTTTTCATAAAACAGGTAGAAAACTTTAGTTTTCATGAACGGGTAAGAAACTTTAGTTTTCATGAACAGGTAAGGAAAATTTGTTTATCGTAAGCAAGTAAAAGGACCTTAGCATGAATAGATCCTTTCTTATTGAACGCTGCATATCAACCACTTTTAACCCCTCTTTGTGAGTTTATGTGATCCAAGCCTAAGGCAATTGATCGTTTCCCAGTTGGGGCCTACAAGTAGGACAGCACATCCGATTTCGGGATGCTTTTTATTTACTAGGTAGCTTCCCCAGGCCCCTACCTCAGTTGCCTCTTACGACATGGCTTGTAGGTTGCAGTGTTATTATTCTTTGTTCTCCTTGTGGGCCCCGACAACACACAGGCGTCATGAATAAATGAAACGATTTATAGTTACCAAGAGCAGTTTTTAAAGACATATAGGTGGTGATGATTGTTCTTGCAAATTTTACCCTTTTCAGTTGTTTGACTAATGTCTAGTAATGTAACCTGGTTCTTCAAATACTGTTATAAGATTATATGATATTGCTCAACATTGTAACTCACTGTATTATTATACATAAATATGAAGTTTATTTTATTGCTCCCCTGTGTAACATTGTATGAGATTTAATGGTGGATAAGGAGACATCTAATGGTGTCTCAGCAACTCGTTCTTTGGGAGACCTGTAAACTGATGTTGAATCATATAAAGTTTTAAGATGACAAAACATGTTTGTAAGCAGAACGGGTTGTCTGATGGTTTCAATGCTGGAGTGACTGAGTACTCACTGATCTGCATGGAGTTGACATTTGAAGCATGTACACCTTGCTGAGTCAGCGACGTCTGAGATGGCTGGGACAGTGTGCCATAGAGCGATGATAGAATCCCAAAGACCATTCTGTGGTCAACTGGTACTTGATAGCATGGTCGCCCATTATTCGCTACATTGACCCCTGCAGCGGGATCTAACTTTAGGGACATAGAAAATAACATTCAGTGGCTGACCAAAGACAGGCGGGGGCAGTTAGAGCGGCTCAAAAAGAAAAAGAAAAAAAACACTATCAATGGAGACAAAAGAGAGGCAGAAAGAGCACCCTATGTATTATCTCCAGTCTCACCTGCAACTGTAAAAGAATTGCCGCTACAAAAAGCCATTACAGCCACAAGAAATGTTGTGATTCAGCACAGAACAAACTACATAGGAAACCTATTGTCTCCTGAGAAAAAGAGGTCAATGAACCAATAATAAATAAGACTTAAACATCATTTTTTCAAGCCATGTCTAAGATTATAACTAGAGACACTTGTCTTAATAATTTCTTGACAACCTCCTCAGAGATTATCAAAGCGGAGTATGGGGACAAGGCTGCAGAAAGAAGAGCTTCCCCAAACCCCGGGAAATGCTACATCTTCCTGGGAGATTTTGACGTGGCAGCTGACCCCTATAAGTAGGTCACGTTACAACATGCCTGGTTTTTAATATATTTATCTGCTCAAAGATTTTAAATTGTGACTTTATTCCTACTTTGGGAGAGCGCCTGGCCGATGGATTGAGCTCAGTTCCCATGTGCTGACTTTTTTTTTTCTGTTGTGGGCATAAATGGAAAATTTTTAACTAACAGCTTCGATGACTGCACTAGTCATGCGCATTAATTTCTCAGGCTCACATTCCACCTGTTCTACACCATCCTAAAACCCATACTACAGCAGTAAAAAAGTTTTTATTCCTACGCATGATTTTGGGGGGGAATCTATGACAGGTGATGATTTGTGAACTTTGAACTGTATTCAATCCCGTATAGTCAGTTTTCCATTTACACAACTAAGAATAGTTTATTTACGCCTTTCTTTAGTTAAAAGCTATTTGAATGTCATGAACCCAGTGGTTATGGGCCCAAATTTGGGGGAAAAGAATAGAACCACTGTTATGCCACGCATGTCGAAAAGGCTTCAAGGAGGTTTGAAATCGGATCATGTGTCCTAAATGTGTGGAAGTCTATGTGTTTAGGGCCTACCAAACCAATGTCAGCGATACACGTTTTGGCAAAGATCAAACATACCCAAAGAGTGATTAAAATTGGTCGTAAAAACGAACGCAAAGAAGAAGAAGAATGTCATATTTTCAAACAGCCTACATAATGACAATATTAGAACTTCCTAGCCAAACAAATTTGTCCAACCTAGGATTATTTTATTGAATTGGTGTCATGATATCAAACCATAACAACTAACAGATGTTGGATGTAAACACTAAAATAGATGTTGAATCTATCCAGCGATTTAAGGAGTTTAGAGTTACCTGTTGTACAAGCAGAACTGGATGGCAGAGTGAGGAGTGTGTTTAACAGCGAGCCACGGGAACCATCAGTATGCATACCCTTCGACATCTGTTGGGGGAGACTGAGCCTGGAGTGCAATGACTGTGGTTCAAAACCAAAAACCATAGATGCTGATTAATGACAGCATCTTCAGAAATGAGTCCAGTATCGTTACTGTAACTGCCAGGTTATGAACCCAGAGATATCTACCAAAGACAACTTGGTAGAGAACTGAACATTAAAATGTGAATCACTGAACAGTTGTGTGTACTCACAGAATTATGCTGGTTGGAGAGATGTTATTACTGTTGTACAAGATGTCCATTGATTGCTTTTTCTGCATCTAGTCGGGAAAAAAAGGACATATGAGGAGGGCAATGTTACAAACATTCTAGAATGAATATTGACTTCTGTTTAGTTTAGTCGTCAGATCATCATCACTGCACCTTAAACAATAGTCCATAAGTGCCCCGACTCCTCCTCAGGATGTCTCTTAGCGTGTGACAACAAACGACACCTTTCAGTGTTGATTTCTTTTCTTCTTTGGCTACAAGCATAATGTTCTTGTCAGCTCACCACATTGACTGGTATTCTTGCAGTCTGGTGGGGGTTGGATTCACCACTATTTCTTTAATCATTTAGACGTCACTCTCTCCATTTGTGAATTCAGGATATCAACCTGGTCATTGCTGCCCGCTTTTACAGCACCACCTAAAAGCACATCACAGTCATTTCTCCAACCGCATCAATAGAAAAAAAATGTAATCTCATTTTTCTCAGCCTCGCCCTCCTCAGCGACCCCAACAACTTCCCGAGCCCAACATGTTTCAATCTCACTGAGTATTGACTTGATGTGACTATGAATGTGAGTGTCAAGCTGCTACATTGATCTGAGAATCATATTGACATAATATATTACTACATGCCAATATCAAATGTTTTGCTTGTACCAGAACCACATATATGTATATATATCCCACCAGTTAAGCCCATATATTAAATTCAATAGTAATGGATTAAAAATACCATTAAGAAAAACGGGATATTTTTAGATGGATATTAACTTGAAGATTGAAATAGAGTACTGCAGAACAAGCCTTTTAAATCTGGAGTTGTTGAACAAATGCAATGTGCAGTGTATTTTCTAGATGTTTGTCAGTTAATCGACTTTACTTTTGTGGATTTAGTCTATTTCATTTTGGGGGGAAAAAACATAAGTACTACATTACAGTGAGGGCAGAATTTTTTTGGGGCATTTAATGTAATCATTAGATGTTCTTTATGAGAGAATTAATTTGTTATAGTAGTTTAAGGGGATTCGGGTTTTTGAAACTTTTCGTTTGGTATTAATGTAGAATTTGTATAAAATTTTGAAAGATTTAACTAGAATAGTAGAAAAAATTAGAAGAACAAAATTTAAACGTTGCCATGGAAACAATAAAAATGGCCCCCAAACACAAAATTTCAAACCCCTAAGGCTCTGAAGTTAATGAATATAAATGAATTCTGTTTTCACTCTAAGGTGAGCAATTGTAATATCTAAAAATTTACACATGATTTTTAGGATATATTAAATATTACATTTTTAAATGAATTTTGGTAAAAACACCTCCCAAAAAAAATTTTTTTGGACGAATTTTGAAATTTTACCAAAAATAAAAAAATTAAATATTTAATATTCTAAAAATCATGTGATTTTAAAATTTCATAGCACTTAGAGTGAAAACAATTCATTTACATTCATGATTGAAACCGTAAGGGGTTTGAAATTTTGTTTTAACGCATTTTGTATTGTTTCCCTTGCAACCTTTAATATTTTTTACTAATTTTTTTTTCTACTATTCTAAGTCATAATCTTTCAAATAAATACAAATTTACATTAATGAAAAAAGCAAAATAGCCTATGATCCCCATCCCCATCCCCAATATCAAGTCCTTACCATTTCAGAATATCAGATAATAATTTTTATCTGCGTGTCCATCAAAGCAACATTGCGGTGAATATCAGAACATGTTGATTGATTGTTTCACCCTTGTGGTGCCGTGCCTACTAGGGAAGCAAAGAATAGACCAATCACTTTAAATGCATGTTGTCAGAGGCGACTAATGAGGGAGTAGGATCCCAAGTAAATAAAAGTATCAGAAATCAGATGTGCTGGCCTACTTGAGACATATGGCACAGCATAAATCACTCTAGGCCTC
>JADZMA010002720.1:0-11217 GCA_020796225.1 Arion vulgaris
ATTTTTCCAAAAAATCTTACGCGTGTACTGGCCGACTACTATCTCGAATCAAGAATTGCTTTCACGATGCCAACAAGAGAATATGGGCACTATCATCCGAAGACGACGCTGGAGATGGATTGGACATGTGATGCGCATGGAGACTGGCTCCGACACGAAAACTGCACTGAGATGGACTCAGAGGGTAGGCGAAAGCGTGGAAGACCCAAGACGACCTGAGGAGAACGATAGAGCAAGAGCTGAAGGAAATGAATCATAGCTGGAACACAATACAGAGGAAGGCCATGAACAGGAAGAATGGTGTACGTTTGTTGCTGCCCTAAACGCCAAGGGCGTAACAGGCTAAAGAGAGAGACCCATGAGAAGTTGATTATTATCTCTTCTCTCTCTACCATGAAGACGACACTGTCTGGCACTTGACGGAATTATTTTTTTGTTTCCAAATATTTACACATACTTTAGCTAAACTAAAATATTGTTTCTAAATATGATTTAAGTTTAACTTATTATATATCAAATTAAAGATAAATGAATGTACTTTCATACAATATTTATTGTGTCCAAAAATATAATGTTGTGTTGACTATGCTTGAAAAATATTAGCATGTTTAAAAAAAAACTAATTGAAATTGTGAGAACGAAAATCCAATTTGTCAAGGGCCTTGATGTTGTATAAATCAGTCTAAATGCTCACTTTATATAGGTAATACATTTATGAATACACAAACGTTCAGAAAATAGTGAAGGAGTGTATTGTTTATTAACTGTTCACAAAATAGCATCATGAACATTCATACAAATCGCTAGTTTTTTTACGGTCACAGGGTATCCTAAAATGATTGATAAACTCCGTTTCAATACGAATTCTAGCATAAGCTGTCATAGTTCCCCAGATGGCAGCGGAGGAATGGACAGTTAGCCATATAGTTAGTGTAGTATGTAATTAGATAATTAATAGTTGAGACTATGTGTTGCACTCTCTAAGCAGAGGCGCAACACATAACAACGAGACAATGACGTTTTTACGTAGCTGTGTAGTGACGAATTAGCAACATTCCTTTTAGTAAACAAGGTGACTAGATTGAACCTTGAGATGAGACAGGCGTGTTTTGTGCCATGATTAACATCGTCAAATAAATATATATATGAATACTGAACGACAGCATTGACTTTTATTATCGAGTGTGCATGGACCTACCCCCTATTACAGTTTGGTGTCAGAGGTAAAAAGATCTGCCACCGTCCCACACCAACTGTGGACCAGAATCACTCTATCAAAGTGAGTTGTTTTTGTCGATAACTAATTTCAACATTTGACTATTTTCTAGCCTACATCCTTGGTTTCCACCTTCCTGCATGGAAGGCTCTATCGATCATTATTTTCAATGATTGCATACATTTGGAAACAGCTTACAACGGCAGTGCAATAACCTCCTGCCCCTTTTCCACAAGGAATGCTCTATCGATTTCTAACGATAATGTCGTCGGCGTTTGAACCTTGATAACTTCTTACAACGAAGGTTTCACACACTGACCCTCGACCTTCCTATAGGGGGATTCAATCGAGCGTCTCGTCCGCAATTGGAAATTTGGTATCATCCTTCACCTGGTATATAACGACCTTATTTTCAACCTTCTAGTTGGGATTCGACCTACGAATATACCAGGTACTTTCGGAACAGAATTTCCTTGCAGTTTTGTTCTTCCAGTTGCGTTGACATATGCGACACAAGAACTGATTATGTCATCCAGGCACTTGCGGAACATACTATGAGTTCAACTGTTCTAACGGTTGTTCTGAAAAATGCACCAGCACAATTGGTCATCGCACTTTTAAGACCGAATTCATAGGATTACATTGTTTCAGAAAAGGATTGTCTGGAAAATATTTACGGACTGTTATGTGACAAATTAGGTTCCTGCAACGGAAGTGAGATATGCCAGTCTCTCACTGGTGCATGTACTCTGGGATGTGAACCTGGATTATATAGTCTCCATTGTTCGTTTCGTTGTATCTAATAACTGTCTTTATGAAGTCTACAATTATAGTTCTGGATACTGTGTACAGTGGTGTCCCTTACCCAGGATGGAGACTGATGTGTGACTTCTATAGCGTTGAACATTTATGAAGTCTACAATTATAGTTCTGGATACCGTGTACAGTGGTGTCCTTACCAGGATGGAGACTGATGTGTGACTTCTATAGCGTTGAACATTTATGAAGTCTACAATTATAGTTCTGGATACTGTGTACAGTGGTGTCCCTTACCCAGGATGGAGACTGATGTATGACTTCTATAGCGTTGAACATTTATGAACATTATGTTACCAGTTTTTTCTTACATCATATTATATGGCACTAATTGCATCGTGAGTATATCTTTCTTATTCAATTTACGCACATTGCTTGCTAGATATGAATATGCATTTTTTACGTATATGATCTTACTACTTAATTATATAACATCTGGTTGACTATTGGTGTTTCAGGTTATATATTTCTGACAATTGTACTCGTTTGGTCCTAATTTGTATTGCTATATTTCTATCGCATTGCGTAATATTTATGATGGCTCATGGTATGACAGAGGAGGTCATGGGTTAGATGTAGAGGGCGGTGGGGCTGGCGCCACAGGATTATCCTGGGATCACCTTGAGTACATTCAGTGATGGTGACGGGCCCTCCATAGAGGAGTTTGCCAGGAGCGTACGTTCTTATTGGAGACTTTACGGACTAACGGGTGAAGATAAACTGTATACCATCCTGGACAATGTGTCGGCCTCCGTCCGAAGTGAGCTACAAATCCAGATGCTCACCATACAAGACCCTGAGCAATTATTGATGACAATGGTCAGGTTGTATGGCGACAACAGGTCGCTCACTGAGCTCTTTCTGTATTTTATAGGGCGTCCCAAATGGCTGGGGAATCATGCCGCGATTATTCTCATCGCTTGGCTGATATATATGCTAAGATCACTGCGCACGAAAGAGGAAGGACAGGCGGTGCTGGACCTCCAGTTATTACGCGACCGTTTTGTCGATTCATTGCGAGATCGCCTGTGTAAGGCCGTATTATTGGAAAAAATAGAGCAGTTTCCGCCTACGACTTTCCTACAGGTTCGTGATGCGGCCATACGATGGGAGCGCAGTCCCATCCCCGCGTCAGACGCCCATACAATTTCTAAGATGCATCGTCGTATGGACGTCCTGGAATCGAAGGTGGCGGAACGCCACTCTGAGATACGCTGCCCAAACCCTGCTAGATCCTTCCCCACCACTACTCATCCGGAGAGAAATTTTCGTCAACATCGACAACGGGGTTATGGGAGGCCCAATGACAGAGACAATTTGGGGAAACTATGTTTTCTTCTTTCCACAGTCAGGACATAAGAAGGAGCGCACAACCCTGGGTGTCCAGGGTACCCAGGAAAACCAGACCATTGCACATATGATGTGTTTAGGGATGAAGGGAAGAGGACAGCAATTCTCTCCATTAGTCCCTCTCTATCAATAGACAATTGCCAAGAGGAGCAAATATATACTTGCCATGACGTCAATGATGGTATGTAGAGCGAGCAAGCATATTTTACCACAGGTTTCAAATGATGATTGCCGGGCAAAACAAAACATTGATATGTTTGTGTCCGACTTCGAGAGGTTAAGTACTATGCCAAATTTTTTATTGGATTTGCCCTGTGCAGCGAAGGACGATTCTCAGGCTAATCATAAATTGCTTTCAAGCATCAACGGTTCAAATGCAGAGCCGAATTTATTGTTGCAATTTTCACGGATAGAGGTAGTTGATTTGCAAGATGGCGATACCATGGGATCTGTTATGGATTGCTCCGATATTAAGCCTATTGCTTTGATATCTTCCGACGATGTGGCCTGTGAAGAACCTAACTTCTTATTACAGTTTTCTTGTGTAGAAGTGGTTACTTCTCAAATTAGCAATATAGTTGAATCCGTTGTCGATTGTCCCGATAATGAGCCTTATGTCTTAACGGACCCTCCCTTGGTAGCGGAAGTAAATTTTCAGAAATCCTATAGTAAATGAGTCTTCCTCTGTGAGACAATTGTAGCGCAGGACATAAAAGAGGATAGTCGATGTGAATTTGGGGATAAGGGACATGAACAGGAGGAGGCTGACATTAAGGAAGTCATTATTGATTCCGGTGAGGAATTGCGAGTGGTACAGAACAGTTTATCGCTGCCTTCTGAAAAAGTCATCCACGACAAAGAACAACCAATAGAACATTTGGATATTGTTCATGTTCACCACTCAGGATTACAACACCAATGTAAATCGTATACTTTATCCTCATGGACACATAGCATTGAAGCTTTGAGCGCGAAGGCAGCTCGTACAGGTTGCAAGATTAATACATTATGGTTTAAGAATACTAACAATGTTAAGACAAAAGTCAAACGGCGAGGAAATCACAAAACAGTACAGGTTAATTCGAAAAAATTTAAACAAGCTTCAGTGGACAAAAATAGTAGGAAGCGTATATTTAGAAAGTGTGCTGACCGTAGCGGTCAGTCTAGAATAGTGCGGAGGAAAGAAAGGTGGCCTAAATCTATCTTTAGAAGAGATCCTGCAGATAATTTAAATCAGGAGAACAATCAGCTAAAGGTATCTTGTCCCAGTGACACTTCAACGACAACACAGGTAATTGCGATCACTGAGGATGAGCTTCAAGAAAAAGATATAAAAATTTCAGGATCCAGCGAGTGTGCCTATGAGCAGACCGGAATTGTTAGTCTCCCAGTGGACAATGGTAGTGAAAATAGTTGTTCCTCACTACAACTAAGTTTGAGTTTGTTTGGGAGAGATGCTAAATCTCTGAGTTCAGAACATAAACAAAATATGAATTGCAATCCTAGTTTTGATTTTCAAATCTGGTCAACATCAGATCCAGTACGATCTGGTTCTGATGTGCAAAAGATGGCAATTTGAACGGAAGTTTCTTGATAACATAAACAATGCGTCATTTTGGGGGAAGTATTCTGTCCATTCTATGACCAAGCGGTTGCGATGGAATACTGTGCTGATTGGATTCCTTGGGAGTTTTTGGATGAATGGTAATATTTCATTGATTGGGGTTATTTGATTGGGAACCAAATATTGGATATTGTTTGGGTCCACTTGAGGATTGTTGGGTGATTTTAATACCTCAATGTGGATACATTGTGTTGAATTGAATATATTTTGCGTATTTGGAGTAATTTTATAATGAGGGTCCACATGTCGGATGCTTTAATTGATTACTTTGTGATTCGATGTGATATTTTTTGGTCACTCCCAAATGGTGGAATTTAATACCTCGTTGAGGTTGCGCTGTGTCGAATGCAATATATTTGACACATTTGGAATTGTTATTTTATTCCTTTGGGGTGATTTTATTGCCTCTTGGAGGTTATATGATGTCGATCCGAGTATTTCGGATCCTTGGAGTTATGATTTGTTTAATTGGCGGATTTAGTGTGGACTTGCGTCACGTGTACGTAATCCTACACTTTGATGTGTTAATTATGTTAATAGGAAGATGGTAAATTTTAATAGGAGAAGTTTAGGGGTTAATGGAGCAGCGTTGAATATTGGACGTTTATAATGGAGTTTCATATTTGCAGCTCATTCATTCCCTGGGTTTTGAGGATAGTTAATAATACCTCGTGGAGGTCTTATAATGTTGTTGGATGAACATTATGTATGTTTTTTTGATGCAATATGTTGAATATTGGGAGTTTATTATTTCCCCTGGGTTTGGGGGGTTAGTTAATATTACCTCGTCGAGGACATATAACGTGAGAAAGTTAACGTTATATATGTTTTTTCCTTTTTTCAATTTGTAACTTGTGTTTTTGTTGAGATTTCAGATAGTGTGACAAGACTCTGACATGCAAGAAAGACATAGTGTTAGTGACATACTGATACATGCTGCCATCAAACCAATACTACCTCATGTGAGGAATGGATGTCCAGTACAGCCACCTCACATTATGGCCAAGTGTTATGCTGTTGGGTCGCCGTCGGAATCATAGACGCATATTTTCCATATTTTCCAATTAATTTATGTAATGCTGATTGATTTCTAGTACCATGGTTTCAGCACAAGAGCACAGAGGGTTTACTGTTGAAGTTAGCCATGGTCACCTATGCCGTTGATGAGTCACGTCCAACGACGTGTGGTGACTCCTTACCAAGTAGCTCATTCAACTTGGGTCTTCCTGAGATCCCGTCAGGATTTTCTTTTCTTTTCGACCATGGTTGGCTGTTATAGTTAGTTGTTGTGGAGCCACGTTTATCACGTGAGGCGACTTGTTCCCTTTCAGCTCTCACCACTCTAATAACCCTATTGGACGCTACCTGTGCGATTTTTTCTTGGGATTTCGCCGTCAGGGGCGACGGCGAGGTCTCCAGGGGGTGTCATAGTTCCCCAGATGGCAGCGGAGGAATGGACAGTTAGCCATATAGTTAGTGTAGTATGTAATTAGATAATTAATAGTTGAGACTATGTGTTGCACTCTCTAAGCAGAGGCGCAACACATAACAACAGACAATGACGTTTTACGTAGCTGTGTAGTGACGAATTAGCAACATTCCTTTTAGTAAACAAGGTGACTAAGATTGAACCCTTGAGATGAGACAGGCGTGTTTTTGTCGCCATGATTAACATCGTCAAATAAATATATATATGAATACTGAACGACAGCATTGACTTTTATTATCGAGTGTGCATGGACCTACCCCCTATTACAAAGCCATGCTGCTATCTATTCGTTATCGTTTATACATCGCTTCTAAGTAGTTTCCGGTTAATATAAATCTTCAAGCGGAACAAAAAATAATAAAAACTAAACAAAATAGTAATCGTATTTTGAGCGACGTGTGGTCCAGGCAGATAAGAAATAGTTACACTTGAGTGTTCCACGGTACAGAATCAGTTAACGCCTAATTCTCGAACTCGTTCCAGTGTCTGAGACTAGCCTATCTCACATAATTGAAAGCGTACGAATCGAATCGTTGGTACTATACTATACCCTGCATACAGTACATCGAGAAGCAAAGAATCAAGTGGTTCGGCCATCTAATGAGAATGGAACCACATTTACTACCATCACGTGCCTACAATAATCAACACTCAGGGCGCAGAGCACGAGGCAGGCCAAGAACACGATGGATAGATACCATCTCAGAGTCCCTGCGAAAGCATGGACTGACAACGTCAAGCGCAACACACCTGGCAAAAGATGGAAAACTAAATCTTCCACGATGCTTCACGGCAAATGTGGTTAAGATAAGATAAGATAAGAAGATGTTGACTGCATTATGATCTGTATCCCAGTCTGCGCTGTGAAAGGTGTGTGTGCTGTTGACTGCATAATGAAATACAACCAACCACCAATGCGCAACAAAAAAAAGGGGATCGGGTTACTAGAGCTAAGGGAAGATCAATAAAAGATGGATAGACAATATTAAGACCACACTACATAAACACGGCTACAACACAACAAGGGCGACTCATCTAGCCCTAGAACGCAAATTAAAGCTCCCATCCCTACGTTTAACGGCAAGAGTGGACAGCCAACTCCATCTTCCACCTGGGAATAGACAATAGACAATCATAGTCTGCGCTGTGAAAGGTGCGTGTGATGTTGACTGCATTATGATCTGTATCCCAGTCTGCGCTGTGAGAGATGCTTGTGATGTTTGACTGCATTATCATCTGTATCCCAGCTGCGCTGCGAAAATGCTTGTGATGTTGACTGCATTATGAGTCGGATATCAACATCGAAACAAATACATAATAAAATTCGATTTATTATTTGGCGTGTTGGACCACTGGACGATGCTGGATAATGCTGGACGATGCTGGATATGTTGAGGAGGGGATCGGAGCACATATGGACATGTCCGGAGTACATTTTATGATAGTCCTCAAATAACTGATATTATGTACTTGGAATATTCATCGAGATTCTATAGAAAAATGGCCACTGATCGAGCTGTTATGAAATGAAAGTGCAATCTGATAAAGATGTGAATTTCACGAACGTTATTCTTTGACACACACAAAATCAGAAGCAAAGAAATGTAAATGTCCTAGAAAAGTTCTGAATGTGTATATATGAAACTATCCAAAAATAAAATGAAACCAAAAGCAAATTATGAATGACGTGTGTATAAATAGCGCAATAGATAGAGATGGCGTTTGGGGGATGCATGAATAATAATGATTCGTTACTCGAATACCTATTATTGTTTGAATCCCAAAGTAGCGAGCACAGCCTGCGAAAACATATTCGTTACTTTACCACAAGTAAGTAAGTAGTCACTATTCATTATGTAGCCAATAATCGTGACTGTTTTTATATCAATTAGAAGATTAATATCGTTAGTTCAGGTAATTCCCCTCTTGAGACATGTCAGTATTTTGCTCTTGTGTGCTAATAGTTGTTTTCCTAGTGCAAGATGCATTGCAACTTATTGGTTATTGGTTACTAAACTGACATCATTGCAGACCCATAGGTGCTCAGTCTCCCCAACAGATATCGAAGAGTATGCATACTGATGGTTCCGTGGCTCGCTGGTTAAAGACCTTCCTCCCTCTGCCCTCAGGAATAAAGTTCTACTTGTACAACGGGTAATTCCAAACTGCTTAAATCGTAGGATCAATTCAACATCTATTTTAGTGTCCTTATCCAACAGACAGTGGCGAAGAGACCAAAGAACATCCCCCTTATCCATATTCAACTCTCCAACAACCGATGCTGTTGATGTAAGCCTGTCCGCTCTCTCATTGCCGCAAACACCCACATGACCAGGACAGTAGAACCATGTACTCCTGTTGAGGTTAGAAATTTCTATAGACGACATCCACTCATACCGAAACTTGCCATTTTGGATCGTGTGAAGCATCAACTGAAAGTCAGATACAACAACGGCCCCAATAAACTGAGTTCCAGAGTGCCAATGAAGGGCAGCTGTATCGGCCTCAACCTCCATCCTCATACTAGAAGTAGTTGTCATGTATGCTCCACTTCGCTCTGCAACATTCCTATCACACACGCTAGGCAAGAAACCTTAGCCTGACTTCTCACCACTATGCATGGACCCATCGGTATATACAACAACATCAGTATCATCCCTTGCATTATCTTCTATCAGCTGCTTAACTGCAAGATCAACCTTCATGTTGTCCCAATCTCGACATTCTCTTCCAAGAGTAATGATAAAGTTGAGATAGTTGGCCATGCTACTATCTATTAGAGCCATGCTACCATCTATTGGGGGCCATGCTACTATCTATTGGGGGCCATGCTACTATCTATTGGGGGCCATGCTACTATCTATTGGGGGCCATGCTACAATCTATTGGGGGCCATGCTACTATCTATTGGGGGCCATGCTACAATCTATTGGGGGCCATGCTACCATCTATTGGGGGCCATGCTACTATCTATTGGGAATCATGCTACCATCTTTGGGTCATGCTACTATCTATTGGGGCCATGCTACTATCTATTGGGGTCATGCTACCATCTATTGGGGGCCATGCTCACTATCTATTGGGGCCATGCTACCATCTATTGGGGCACATGCTACTATCTATTAGGGGCCATGCTACCATCTATTGGGGCTATGCTACTATCATTGGGGGCATGCTCCATCTATTGGGCCATGCTACCATCTATTGGGATACATTCCTTCCTATTGTTAGCGTTGCTAACTGTGGTAACCTGGCCAATTATTCTTCAGCCAGGGTCATTCACGACATGCACGCTATATTCTCGTGCCCTTAACATCATTAGTGTTCTTGTGCAAATACTGGCTATCTCTAGTGCAGCCCAGGAATATACGCATACTTTCATTCTTAACACGTTCGAGATGTTCATGTTGTGATCTTGATATCGTAAGAATGCCGAATCCGTAATCTACCATGGACATAACCAGTTGATTGAGCAAAAGGACAAGTAGTCTCTGCCTGAGGTGTGAGGCTACCATAACTTTGAGAGCCGCAAGACCACGCTTGCACCGTTGTATCGTCTGTTCAATATGGTGTTTGAAAGATAGACTACGATCAAATGTTATTCCAAGATAGCGTAGCCTGTCACTGCGCTTAATGGTCTGACTCCGGGTAGGTCAGCCTTGACTATGGAATTATTCAAAAAGCACTACACTATATACAAGCATTTTGAGGATTGGCCTGCGAGCGAGATTCTCAACACCATCGCGAGACAGTATGCAATGTTTTCTGAATGTCGTCAACCATCTCTCTTCTATCTGACCCAGTCCTATATATTGAGATGTCATCTGTAAAAGTCAATGTCCAACCCAACCCGGTTGGCTGGATTTTGTCCACATTTGCTGTGTAAATATTAAACAACACGGGTGATAGAGGAGAACCCTGGGGAAATCCAGGGCATATACTTGCAGGATCGGAAGTCCACATCCCTAAACGTAGTGAAATGGCTCTCTCCATTAAAGAAGCAGCTATCCAGTTCACCAGCCTAGGATTAATTTCACATTGAAAATTATTGAATTATTGAAAAATTCATCTTGTTATAAGCATCCTCCAAGTCGATGGCCACAGCAATAGTCTCTTGCTTGGATTGGAAGCATTCATAAACATCATATGGAAACGTGCCAGCATTGTCCCATGTTCCTTTTATTGGCCGGTAGCTACCCAAAGTATCAGGGAGGATGTGGTCAGTCTCTAAGTGACACATTATATTTCTGGCCACTATCTTCTCTAGTAATTTGCCATATACATTTTGCAAGGTGAGTATGTGGTAGCTGCTGAGCAGTTTAGGATCCTTCCCATGTTTATAGAGCGGTTGTAAATAGCTATGAAGTCAATCCTCGGATACCACAGCATTCTGTACACTTTTGTTGAAATCCATCACAACTGCATTAATAAGTCTCGTCAAGCTGTTTGATGTGATGATATTGGACACCATCAGGCCCTGGAGCGGTGCTGTGGCTTGCCTTGAGTGCATTAACAACATCCTCCTTTGTTATTAAGTCAATGTAAGGTTCTCCAGAGCTAGTAATATCACGAAGAACATTCATGATATTATGGTGGTCAGTTTTATACATTTTCTGTCTGTTCCACGAAACGATGAAGGAACCCCTGCCCCTTTTCTGCATCTGTTGTCAATAGGCTCCTGAGAGTCACGAATTGAAAAGATGGTGTAGCCTCTTTTTCATG
>JADZMA010002721.1:0-11217 GCA_020796225.1 Arion vulgaris
TTTCCACTTTCTTTTTCTCTTTGGGTTTTTTAGTTCTTCACTGATCATCTTATAATCTTATCATACCATCTTTATCTCTTGCTCCTTTCATAGACAAACCTGCGAACAAGTTGCTATATTCCGTCTCCGTACTGGCCATAACAGACTTCGGACCCACATGTTCCACAAATTTAAAATTGGCACAACTAGCCTGTGACACTGTGAAAAGGCGGACATGTCGGCAGAGCACATACTGCAAGACTGCCAGCTGTTAGCAGGTCTGAGAAAAGAGACTTGGCCCAAAAAGACGGGAAGCTTCACAGAAGCTGTACGGAGAGACAGAGTCCTAAAGCAACAGTAAAATTCATGATAACATTTGTTCATCAGTCTAGGCGGAATCGCGAGAGATAGAGAGAGATAGACAAATACATAACTTTAAACAACATAAACGATATACCAGCCACTCACGTGTACTATCTTCTCTCTCTCTCTCTCTTTTACTCATCTATCTTACCGTCCATCATCAGAACCTGCTCAAAATTCACTACAGCACCCAAAAAGTTCAAACCCGAGCCAGTCACACAAGATGGTTTCACATTTACATCCAGCCAAACTGGAACCGTTACGAAAATGAAGTCCTACAACACGCAGCACACGCTAGCATTGAGCACATCCTTGCAACTCAAAGACAAAATCAATATCAGCATAAAAACCACAAGGGATTGGTGGGGGATGGGAACGTGTGCTGGATCACATGCATTAACACAGCTTTTCCCCGGTATATGTAGAACCCTACTTATCGGAATTATTTTATTTACAAGAACGTATGTCCCTCTATTCCTGATGAAGTTGAGCGTGTTAGAGGACTGGTAATGGTATCACTACAGAGAAGGCTAGGGGGAAAAATCAATCATCAGACCTTGCGGTTATGCCTGATGCAGTTATCGTGTGTAGAGGCAAGCCTTTTGTGTGAATAAATTGCCTCACTCAAGATAAACCAGCACGCTGTGTTTCTACGCTGCCAGCAGAAGTGTGGTTGTTATAGGACGCAGTCCCAGTAAATATTTATGTAACCGGGGGCGGCCTACCTCACAAAATAACTGTAAATATTTAGTTTGTTAATTTGATTTATTTTAAAATCATTTTGTTTGATGTCTGTCTAAACAAAATCTGACATAGCACAATGACTCTCTTGTTGTATAGCAACAAAATACTAACTAGACAGTCACTGATATATATAATAATTAATCAATCACTCATATAGATAATAATTATCAATCCTCTATAGATAATAATTAGTCAATCACTCTAAAATTAATTCGTTGTGATATAGATAATTAGTCAGTCACTAATATAGATAATTAGTCAGCACAATATGATAATAATTAGTCAATCACTCATATAGATAATAATTAGTCAGTCACTAATATAGATAATAATTAGTCAATCACTGATATGAATAATTAGTCAGTCACTAATATAGATAATAATTAGTCAGATCACTATTATAGATAATAATTAGTCAGTCACGATATAGATAATAATTATGTCACTAATATAGATAATAATTATCAGTCACTGATATAGATAATAATTAGTCAGTCACTAATATAGATAATAATTAGTCAATCACTGATATAGATAATAATTAGTCAGTCACTGATATAGATAATAATTAGTCAGTCACTAATATAGATAATAATTAGTCGGGTCACTAATATAGATAATAATTAGTCAGTCATTGATATAGATAATAATTAGTCAGTCACTAATATAGATAATAATTGTCAGTCACTATATAGATAATAATTAGTCAGTCACTATATAGATAATAATTAGTCGTCACTGATATAGATAATAATTAGTCAGTCACTATATAGATAATAATTAGTCAGTCACTAATATAGATAATAATTGGTCAGTCATAATAGATAATAGTAGTTAGTCAGTAAACTAATATAGATAATAATTAGTCAGTCACTGATATAGATAATAATTAGTCAGTCATTGATATAGATAATATTAGTCAGTAAAATATAGATAAAATTTATCAGTCTTATATAGTAATATTGTCGTCACTATTTAGACCAATTAAAAAAAAAAAAAAAAAAAAAAAAAAAAAAAAAAAAAAAAAAAAAAAAAAAAATTTGTCGTGAAAAGATAATAAAAATGCCGAATATCCTTTCTTCCCGTTTTTTACAAGCTTTAATCACTCTTTGTGATATGTTTGATCTTTGCCAAGAACTGTATACGTTGCACATTGGTTTGGTAGGCCCCTAAACGCATAGACTTCACACGTTTAGGACATGTGCATCCGATTTCAACCAAACCTCCTTGGTCGCCTCTTACGACATGCGTAGCAGGTAACAGTGGTTCTATTCTTACACCCCAAATTTGGGCCCGTAACCACTCAGGCGGTCACGAATATCTATAACAAGTAGTCAATAAGAGATAGTGCTCATATTTTCTTGCTGACGCTGGGTACTCAGTTCTTGGTTAGAGATAGTATTTGGCTCAACGTAAGATCATTGCAGACAAGTTGTATGAGTTATTTGGACATATCTTGTTCTCCATATAATTCTCTATATCATTCTCCAGCATTCTGAGTATAAGTAAAACTGATCCAAACTGCGGTATAGTAAATTGATAGCACACGCTGTATAGTAAAGTTATACACACTGCGGTATAGTAAATTGATAGCACACAGCTGCGATAGTAAGTTGATAGCACAGCTGCGGTATAGTAAAGTTGATAGCACACAGCTGCGGTATAGTAAAGTTGATAGCACACAGCTGCGGTATAGTAAAGTTGATAGAACAGCTGCGTATAGCAAGTTGAACACTGCGGTATGGTAAAATTGATAACACAGCTGCGTATTAAGTTGATAGCACACAGCTCGGTATAGTAAATTAGCACACAGCCGGTATATATTCATCTTGGTTTCGATGCTGTATTGGGCTGATTTTTTTTTTCTTCAGATCCAGAAGCACTTGAGCTGAAAGCTCTTCGGCTCGGTGCCATGGACATCGTAACCCTTCGGCTCGGTGCCACGAACACCGTAAATCTGGGAACCTGTAGCTTTTCTGCCAGTCCGCGGAGTTGAACCCGCACTTACAGAGGACTAGTCACTCGTAGTCCAACGCGCTACGAACACGCTGGGCAGACGGGCATTGGGCTGATTTAAAAACCATCTGAGGATCAAGAATGCACATCGTGTTTTGCTCAGTTTGCTTCTATTGTCAGATCCAGTTCTTCGGCTCTTCCTTCGTGGCTGATAACACTTCCAAGATATGTTCTTCTTCTTATAACGATCCATATCGACCACCCGTTACCACTCTTTGTGATTGTATGTGATCCGAGCCTAAGAGCGATTGTACGTTGTATCATCACCCGTGATGGACAAGCATCATCATCATCTTAGTTGCCTCTTACGACATGCCTTGTAGGTCGCAGTGCCAGTTGCCTACAAGAAGGCCAGCACATCCGATTTCTGACGCTTTTTATCAGGGTAATTTCCTAGGTCCCCACCTCAGTCGCCTTTTACGACATGCTTGTCAGGTCGCAGTGTTACTCGGCAAACACGGGCGAAGATATTTAAAGCAGTTATATTTGGACTTAACTGACTGTGGCAACTAATTATCTCTTGTGTATATACGTTTCATGGACATTAATAAAGCAGTGGAAAAACATATATGTGATTTTGAATATAAGTGTTACAGAAGAGTCATTCGTATATCTTGGACAGAGAAGAAAAATATATCTACCCAGAAAGAACTCAAATCAAAGAAAACTGGCTGATGTTACAAATAAGAAAGAGAAAATTGAGATATTTTGGACATATAAAAGACATGAACGGCTGAGAAGACTATGATGGAAGGAGCATCCCTGGCAAGAGAAAAAGAAAAAGACCACGGAAAGATGAATTAGGATGTAACTGATGGTTTGAACATGACGGCTGCAGAGGCAGGACATCTGGCCTATAGAGAGAGAATTCGGGAGAACTGTTGGGGGAAAGGGGGGGGGCAAAGTTCTGCTCAGGACAAGCTATTTGATGATGATGATATTACGTTTCATCTCTGCCCTGTCCTCATTCTTCCAGCGTCCCATGCGCCCCTAGCGTCCGTGCCGCCCATGACTAACCCATTAATCAAATAACATATTGAATTATGTGCCAATGGGCACGTGACTCGTAGATTAACTTCACATAACTGTTATGTAAAGTATATTCATGAATGTCATGTATTCAACAACTACACAGTTCTCTATAAGGCATAGTTCTCAGTGTGTGTCTGAGAGGGTGTGTGGTGTGTCTGAGAGGGTGTGTGGTGTGTCTGAGATAGTGTGTGGTGTGATGTGTTTTAGCGTACGCATGATAGTGTACATGGACAGAGGAAGAAAATGTGTGTGAGAGAATGTGTGTGCATGTGTGTGTGTGCGTGCGTAGCATGATAATGTACATGGAAAGAGAAGAAAATGTGTGTGAGAGAGAGAGTGAGGTGTTGGTGTGCATGTATGTACTTGAAAGATGAGTGCAAGTATGTGTGAGCGTGTGTTTGAGGCGCATGAATTACTGGATGTTTGTGACAGCGTGTTTTGAGGGCGCATGAATCCCTGGATGTTTGTGACAGTGTGTGTTTGAGGTGCATGAATTACTGGATGTTTGTGACAGAGTGTGTGAGAATGTATGCGTAGAAGTAAATGGATAAAAGATAAAATTGAAATCTTTGAGATCAGGACACAAAATAAGTTGTAAACCTTTAAGATCTAAATAATAAGATTAAAGTCTTTGAAATGTGGATAAGAGGTAAAAAAGATGTCACTTCGATGCCGATAAAGATAAATCTGCAAGAAATATATATATATATTTGTAATCTATAGAATTATTTCAGGCAGGATTATTTTACCCTTTTTCTTCTTCGGACACTCCATAACGACTACTTGTGAAATCACTCTGAGATTTGTATGTGGTCTGAGCCTAAGAGCGATTGTACGTTGTGCCAGTTATGCGCCTACAAGTAGGCCAGACATCCGATTTCTGCGACGCTTTTTATTTACTATGGTAGCTTCCTAATCAGACAATCAGGATTCTTCCGGTATATAATGCGAAGAGAAGGTTTAGAATATTTGGTAACAACAGCTAAAATTCAGGAAGGAGATCGTGGAGGACAGAGGAAGATGTTGGATGGTCTGACATCGTGGTTCGATAAAAGATCAACGTTAGAACTGATTAACTACACCAAGGAGAGAGTTGTGGAGAGACATGATTCATACATCTGTAGGCATGCGATTGATTGATTGAGCTTCCCCTTCTTCTTCTTTGTGTTCGTTCTTTACGACCAATTTTAATCACTCTTTGTGATATGTTTGATCTTTGCCAAGAACGTGTATACGTTGCCATTGGTTCAGTGAGGCCCCTAAACGCATAGACTTCTACACGTTTAGGACATGTGCATCGATTTCAGCCAATGAGCTTCCCTATGCCTATCTTAGTCGACACGGTTCTTCGACCTGCGAGGCAGGTAGAACAGCACGGATGAACAAAACGCCAAAAAAGAAAGGCAGTAAACTCCCACAGTGCAGTTTCCTTGCCACACTGTACATGAACATTTCAAGCCCGCATCAGGCTCACTAGTCATCTAAGCAAAACAGGACAAACATAAGGCAAATACATTCCTTTGGATGAAAATTATGTACTCATCATCACCCGTGATGGACGAGCATCATCATCACCTTAGTCGCCGCTTACGACATGCCTTGTAGGTTGCAGTGTTACTATTCTTTGCTCTCCTTGCACGCCCTGGAAACACGAGGGCGCCATGATTCTAATTATGTCCTACTATTCATGATAACCACAACATCCCAACGAGAAATATGACTAAATGTTTTTCCATGAAACCTACCTTTCATTCTGTCCTTTGTACTGCCAAATCTTGATGTTTATCAAGATCCACTGAGTGTTTGATGGTGTAAAACTGAGCTTTACTGGCAGCCAAAAGTTCCTGCACTCTTTTGTGTTGGGCTAAAAATAGATAACAAAAATAAATATATATCGGCGATGAAGGTCACTTAACTCTTTCTGTACCACGAGTGTTTTGTGCACGAGTGTTCTATGTACCATGAGTATTCTGTGCACGAGTGTTCTGTGTATCATGAGTATTCTATGTATCATGAGTATTATGTGCACGGAGGGTTCTATGTATCATGAGTATTTTGTGTATCATGAGTGTTCTATGTATCATGAGTATTCTGTGTATCACGAGTGTTCTATGTATCATGAGTATTCTGTGTATCACGAGTGTTCTATGTATCATGAGTATTCTGTGTATCATGAGTGTTCTATGTATCATGAGTATTCTATGTATCATGAGTGTTCTGTGTATCATGAGTGTTCTATGTATCATGAGTGTTCTATGTGCCATGAGTGTTCTATGTGCCATGAGTATTCTGTGTATCATGAGTGTTCTATGTGCCATGAGTGTTCTATGTATCATGAGTATTCTATGTATCATGAGTGTTCTATGTGCCCATGAGTGTTCTTGTATCATGAGTGTTCTATGTGCATGAGTGTTCTATGTGCCATATATCGTTGTATCATGAGTGTTTCTATGTGCAAGTGTTCTAGTGCATGAGTGCTCTGTGTATCATGAGTGTTCTGTCATCATCCTTCAATTTTCTTTAATGTTGAGTTCTTTCAGGATAGATATATTTCTTATCTTCACTATCCATGTTATACAGAACTTTCTATAAAAGTATTTCAAAAGCACATATACCCTTTTTTCCGGTGTCTTGCTAAAATTCTACTGGAAATATGCATGCTCTTTGTATTCTGATCTTTGTTTTCCTATCAGTTTCATTCCATACTTCTTCTTTGCGTTCGTTCTTTACGACCAATTTTAATCATCTTTGTGAAAGTTTGATCTTTGCCAAGAATTGTTGACATTGGTTTGTAGGCCCTAAACGCATAGACTTCTACAGTTTAGGACATGTGCATCAATTTCAAACCAAATTCCATACTCTTTTCAGTTGTTTAATTTTGTGTAAGGATACGTTTGTTCTGCTTGTAATAGTAACATCCCTGGTGCAGAAAGTAACTGGTACAAATACCACACAAAGTGTGATGCAGGTTCTTTCTCTAATATTAAGATATACCACCTTTAAAAATCTTGTCTATACAGTAGATTATCCTTTCTATTTGTATCGTTTTTTTTTTGAAGAAGAAAAAAAAACCTCGGGAACAATCTCTCTTTTCTCCTCTCTCTCCCCCCAATCCCCGACCAATGCCGATCCCCCCATAATTCTATTCGTGGAAATCTATTCAAAAATTAGCATTGGTGTGTTTCTCACATCCAGCACCATTTGGGCTCTGGTGCTTATCCTTCAACGATGTGCCCCGTTTCAGCCATTTTTCTCGGTTCCTCTCCGTTCTGTAGCCATCTGTTTTTACGGTGTGGGGGTAGCTGCCCAACCCCCTTTCCCTTTGACATGCATGACAGGTGTGGTTCTATTCTTTAAAATTTGGGCCCTTTACCCTCTGAAAATTTGAAGAAAAAAAAAAAAAATACCGGGGGAAGCAATCTAAAAATCAAACAATTAAAACCAGAAAAATTTTTCCCCTTCTTAGTGTTTATTAAAAAAGTATAGTTTTAAAAAAGTGGGACGAAATAATAGAATTTCGCTTTCAAATCGAACAACAAAATGGTTTTTCAGATCGTAATCTACGTTTCCAAAAACGGGCCCTTTTATTATCTTGGGTCAGGAAGTGTAAAGTGATAGTCATTTAACTGATTCAGTCCGGGGAACACTCTAGTACATATTTCTTATCTGCGTGTCCCAAGCGTCTTTTAAAATACGGCTCTATTGCTTGAGTTTTATTAATTTTCACTCCGATTGATTTTATATAAACGGAAACTAAGTAAAAAGGAAGTACTAACGATAACCAAACCCACATCGGGGTTTTTGACTAGAATCGAAGTAAAACCAAGTTTAATTTTCGTTTTCAAAGTTCCCTTTTAAAAAAAATAATGTCAACAATTCAGAGTCAAAATGGTTTGTTATCATTTCCCGTTTTACGCTGCAGAAGCGCGAATTGGGGCCATAAAGGGGTTAGATCTGTAGAAGATGTGAAGCTTCGATTCTGATGACACGAAGTTTGTTTTTTAAAATCGTCGATTATTAATAATTTAAATAATTAGTAGTGTTTAACCAGCTGCGGAGGGCGTTGCCCCAGTCAGGTTCAGATGGTCGTTTGCTAATTTTCGAACAGTTATAAACCATATTTCCGTCAATATTTTTTAATTTTTTTTATTATAAATGGATTACTTATATAAAGGAGCAGTTACATATTTTTTCACCATATTTTCCTCAAGGCCCCTTTGGGAAGTTGGTTTTTTTTCACAATTTTAATTAATTTTTTTTACATCTAATATTTGTCATCAATCAACACAAATTATATTTTGCCCCAAAAAATATTTTTTGAAAATACAATCATTTATCTTTAATTTGATATATAATAAGTTCAACTTTAAATCATATTTGGAAACAATATTTTAAATTTTAACTAAAATATTGTTAAAAATTTTTAACTAAAAAAAAAATTCCGTCCCGAGGAGAAAAAAAATGGGACTGAATCAGTTAACATAGCGGTCTGCTTTGTGATTAACAAATTGCTGTGCAATCCCGTGGGGGGATTGGGGAATGCATAAGTATTCGCTATCATGGATACAAGAGGTTGTGGGTTCAGTTGACCCTCAAAGCTTCATGGAAAAAATTTGGGCTCCCCTCCTGTACTCTGGGACTAGAAATGTGAAGGGAAATGATATCCCCCAAAGTCTGAAAAAATACGGAAAATGTTATTATTATACTGGTCCCCCTACTCTTAAAAATACTTCCTGAAGAAAGTTAATAAATGAAACGTGGGCTCTTCTAAGAAAGAGGGCCAGGTAAAAAATGATACGTAACGTGCATTTATTATTTAATAAATTAAAAAAAAACCTAACCCCCACCCGTTTTCCCGAAAATTTGTTGCCCCCCCCAAAAAAAAAGATCACGAGCCGCCCCTGGTGGAATCATTTTAAAAAACAAATCTACAGATGTTGTTTTTTTCATATGAAGGTTCTGGCTTTTGTCTTTCAAAAAAAGGAAAAAAGGGATATCACATTCTGTGGTAGCACTTCCCTTATATTGTCAAATGGACACAACAACATCATCTGCCTGGCAGCGGTTTCCCAAAATTTCATTACCGGAACCCCTTTTTTTTAAAACATTTTGCTGATGGATCCCCAAAAATTTCTTTTATGAAAAAAGTCTGGGGGGGCTATTATTACACCACACCAACAGTCAAGATTCCCCAAATTTTTGACTGGGGCTTCAAATGACCTTTCATTTTTTCCTTCTTTTTGTAACTCCGGGCTGTTCGGATCCTTTGATTTTAGCGGAACTGTTTCCCTGTTTTCATACATGTTTTTTAAATTTTTTTTTTAAAATTTTAAATTCAAAAAATCATAATATTTCTTCAAGCGCGGGACCACCTGTGATCTGGCCCCCTTAGGAAAAACTGCTCTGAAAAACGCTATGAAGATTTAAATTTTTTTGATCCGGATTTGGGTGAAAGCTCTTCGGGTCGGGGTCATGGACATCGAACCCTTCGGCTCGGTGCCACGAACACCGTAAATCTGGGAACCTGTAGATTTTCTGCAGTCGCGGGTTGAACCCGCACTTACAGAGGACTAGTCACCCGTAGTCCAACGCGCTACGAACAGTCTGGGCACGCGGGGAAAGATTTCAGTATGTATAACCGAGATAAAGAATACCCTTTGAAGATTTCAATGAAGACAAAGGGTATTCTTTATCTCGTTACTCAAGTATGCATACCGATAGGTGCGCAAGACAGCAATACCACGAGAAGAACCCAGTAGACACATCAACCAGCACGGAACGGAGTTGTTAGTCTAAACACACTGAGATACATGTTTGGGAGGAGATCTGAGCAATTATGGACATGTCCAATGAAGATGATCTCCAAATGAACAATGTTAAGCACTTTTACATATTGCTTCACAGTTCACACAGGAGAGGACAGTCTTGCAGGACTCATTTTATGTCTGTACTCCTTGAGTGGTTGCCGGACTAAATTTGGGGTGTAAAGAATAGAACCAATGTTGCCTGCCACGCATGTCATAAGAGGCCACTAAGGAGGTTTGGCTGAAATCGGATGCACATGTCCTAAACGTTTAGAAGTCTATGCGTTTAGGGCCTACCAAACCAATGTGCAGCTTATACACGTTCTTGGCAAAGATCAAATCATATCACAAAGAGTGATTAAAAGTGGTCGTAAAGAATGAACGCAAAGAAGAAGAAGGAGAAGAAGAAGATGTGTCTGTACTGCCTGTGACTGGCAGAGATCTGTTGACTTTATTACTAGTCTATGTAAGTGTTTGTTGATCTGCAGTGTCCGGTATGTAGGCGAAATATAATTATATGATCTGTTCTGCTTTGGTCTTTGAGGAAGTCTTTTCCATAATCGTATCCACTAACACGCGTTGACTTTAGATGGGTCGCCGATAGCGACGTTGATAACAAGCTGCACCAGTGACAACGTGTCGTGGAAACGTGTTCGAGGCCAACGGTCAAAACTCATTGTGTATGATAACAAGTACTGTTTGACTATCAGTCTATGTGTTAGTGCTATGTGGTGTCTAGAGCAACAGTTGCTATGTGTTGCCTAGAGCAGCAGTTGCTATGTGTTGCCTTGAACAACGGTTGCTATGTGTTGCCTTGAACAGCATTTGCTATGTGTTGCCTAGAGCAACAGTTGCTAGTGTTGCCTAGAGCAACAGTTGCTATGTGTTGCCTAGAGCAACGGTTGCTATGTGTTCTAGAGCAGCAGTTGCTATATAAGCGAGATGACAACACACATAGTAGTGCTAAACCATTATTACCCTGAAGTCGGAGAAGGTATGGCGAAGGACACTGATAAAAGGAAGTATGCTTTCGCCAAAAATTAATCAGAGGCGTCATACCGGACACCCTGACTACGCCTGAATTCATAGCGGGCGAAGAAGAAACTTGACATATATTTCAAGGGACAACCATGGTAAAGATAGTTACACAATATTTTTGAATTAACATAACAAGGCAAGATGTTCACAACTGTTACGGATGTAAACCTTGGAAAGAAAGCTATTGTAAGATTATTTTCCTTTTTGTCAAATGCTCAGCGTTTTTAACTTTCCTGCATAA
>JADZMA010002722.1:0-11217 GCA_020796225.1 Arion vulgaris
CCTGTTTGAAACTTTGAAAAAAATTTAAGATGGTGGGGGGGGGTTTTATTCAGAGACAAACTCAAGTTCTAAACAGTTATAGATAGAATGGAATCTCTATTGTGAAGAATTGCGATTTACCTGTCGTTCTTCATCTTCTTCTGCTATCAACTTCTGCTATGTGACTACTCCGATATGTGTCCATAAACAGGGCGGTGCATCTGAGGTCTTCACCGCCCTCCCCATAGTTTGTTTGAAATAGTTGTTTCTGTTGACAGATTTGGACAGGCTGGGGCAGTCTTGCAGGATGTGCTCTGGGGACTGCTTTGGTGCTCCACAGTTGCAGGCAGCCGAGTCCCTGAGACCCATTCTGTTGAGGTGTGCTCTGAGATCACAGTGTCCCGTTCTAAGTCTGAACACTGTGGTATACGCTTTTCTGTTTAGTATATTTATACTGTCACCAGTCGTTCTGAAGACTGTTGGTTCGAATCTGGTCCAAATCCCATGTGTAGTAATTGTTTCATGATATCCCTAAGATTGTTGCTGAAGCTATGGTGTTCATGCTTTGTGCAACAGTCTTGGCATTAGTAGGAGCGTTTCTGCCTCTGCAGAGCAAGGTCCAGATGGGAAAAACCAAATGTGAGGACCTTGTCCTCAATCTTGTGCCTTTAGACATTTTTAGATAGTTGTAAATGAGCAGCGCAGGTTGTGTACGAGGACAATGGCTGGGTCTGTATGGAGTTTTGGGCTGAAAATAGTAACTTTATTTCGTACCTGGACATATGGGGCTCAGGGGAAATGAGCGAGCTGATAGACTTGTGGGCACGTTACAGAGGCAAGCAGATGAACAGCGGACAGGGCTGATATCACAAAAGATTTGAAAGATAGGTCGGAGAGGACTTTGGTGGTGATTTGGATTCTACGTCCATTCAGGATGACTGCAGGAACTTGGGATCAAACGTGGTGTTGCTAGATTTTCATACTATACAGAAAGTATACGCTATTTCATTAGTCACATCCGCCTGCTACCCACTAACCTCGAGACTACGGAATTTCTATAGCAGCGTGTGCTAACGCACTTGGCGACCCTCTTTTCATCTAACCTCTCTCAATCTATCTCTGACTCTCAGTCATAGTCAGATAGAACGACTGGAAAGAATACAGAACAAGGCGATGCGCATTATACTTGGTTGCACTAAAGACACGTCGTGCAGGACGATGCGCTATCTCCTTGACTATCCTACTATGGAGTATAGAATCCTGATGAGCCGTGCACACATACCTTCAGTCAATGCTGACACACAACATCCTCTGCCTTGGAAATAAAGAGACAAAGGAAATAGGTTAAAGAGAAAATCTTGGATGAGTCAGGCCGAGGACTGTATTGAACAGGTGTGTACACCTGAAGACATTGATCCCGGTGAAGAATGGATACCAGTGCCAAGAGCATTCGCTACATCCTTTTCTGTATGCATCGAACTTGATAAAGAATCAGGCAAACAACCCTTGTTGTGGAGGCAGGAGTTCAGGCATTAATTTCTGAGAACGCATCTGAGCATGATGTAATCATTTATACGGATGGTTCGGTGATTCGACATGTGCGGAGCTCGTGGGCTTTCACTGCTCAGGTCGGAGGTGATGTTGTGAAGGAAGACAGTGGTGGTTTTGCCGTGACTACAAGCAGTCTCACTATGGAAATCATGGCGGTTACCAAAGCGATGATTTGGCTAGAATCACAGACTTTATCCATGCATGTTTTCTCAGTGACTCAATGAGTATGCTCAGGAAGATTGAAACAGGATGGGCTAGGAGACATTGGATAGAATCGCTGGGGAGGTCTAAGCTGACAAAGATCAGTTTTATTTTTGTACCAGGGCATGCAGGTGTAAGGGGAATGAACGTGCGGATAGGCTTGCAGGTATGGCTGCTGTCCAAAGCGGATGAGCAATGGACCAGGCTGATATTATAAATTCCTTAAGGGGAGAGGGCGTGTAGCATGATTCACTAATAGCGGTGCATCCACAACACTAACCAGACTGCAAGAACTCAAAGTTAAGTGTGGTGTAGCTCGACAAGAACGCTATGCTGGCAGACAAAGAAGAATTGTAAACCAACAAAGAACCGGTGTCGTTAGTCGCCACGCATCGTGGACATACTGAGGAGAGATCGGAGCACTTATGGACTAATTTGTTCGACGTGCAGTGATGGTGATCCGACGACTAAACTAAACTCTCTCAATCTATTATTTTCTCTCAACCTATCGCTGTCTCTCAATCAACCTACTTCATCTTCTCTCAATCTATCGTTGTCTCTCAAACTGTCAATCAACCGTTGATCTCTCTCTCTCGTTATGTCTCTCTCTCCGTCTCTCTCTCTGTCTCTCGCTCTCTCTCACTCTCTCTCGCTCTCTCCCTCCCTCTCTCTCTGTCTCTCTCTGTCTCTTTCTCTCTCTCGCTCCTTCTATCTATGTCTCTCGGTCTCTCGCTCTCTCTCTGTCTGTAATAGTTTGAACTTGTATAAGGTCCCTGGAAAGTATGAAAGAAGACAAACAAAATCAGGATGAAAAGAAGAACAGAGCAGGAGAAACAAAGGCAATCCGACTGCAGACCTGTCAGTCAGACTCCTGGAGAAAAGGATCGAACTTGACCACTTGAATTTACTCCCAGAGAGAGTTCAGACTTAAGAATACAAAGTAGGATGGTGTTGCTATCCCTTCTCTCTAAACAATACATTCAACACACACACACAAGTAAGCGTATAATTACATTCAACACACACACACAAGTAAGCTTATAATCAATTTAGGAGGAGCAATCAATTTTATAGATTCAATTTTCATTTAATTTTCTCAAAACAATACGTCTCTCCATTCGAGATTAAAAAAAACCAAAACAATTTAATAATTAGGCTTTTTCTTGAGGCCTTCAATATGCTACATCAACAGAAGAGAAAAAAAGGAGAAGAAAATGATCTTCTATAACTTTATCAAAATCTTCTAACAGTTGGAGGATCAATCTCCATCAGTTTGATCACATTGTCAGTCTTATTATTCCCTTCCTATACTATCATGTTAACTAACATTAGACAATGGCTAATAGTAACTGTAAGTAATACGATTCACACAAAGACACACAATTGTTTGCTTTACTTTATCGACATTATATCTTCAGTAAAAGACCAAGGCTGACCATGTCTGGTCTCCTCTCTCTTCTCAGGAAAAACCCTTTGAATTTCAGCACAATTAATAATATTCTGATGTCGTCCTTCAGGTCTGATTAACAATAGTCCTGATGGGGTTTATAACGAATGAAAAATCTGGCCACAATGGCGGAATGCGGGAGGGCCATTCAGAGTCAGAACGGTTTGATTCAGAACACGACTTTGCTAGCGCATTTCCGCCATGTTTGGTCAGGTATTTTCCGGTTTCGTTTGCCGAGCTACTGAGTTAGTGGAAGTAACGCTGGAGTTTTGACTGTTACATGAATGCTTTTGTTTGTGTCAACCATGCGTTTGTTGTGTGTATTCAGAAAATGGCGGACAGCGGTTAGACAACAAGCTCAATCTGCCGTATGCAGTTATATTGCGAGTGCAAAGCTGGATATTGCCATGATTGATGTCCTTCGACAAATTGCAATTCAAGTGATGAACAGTTTTGTGTTGCTACATTCACGACGGCCATATGCATTTATGCAGCGCATGTTTGTTTTTTGTGGCGGTACGCGGCTGTTTCATTCTGGAATTACAAGTTCACACAGGAAACTTTTCAGTTGTTAGCATTTCGTGTGATATTCATTGGCACAGGAACAGAGCAATTATGGGGTGACCCGTTGCAGTGAAGTTGGAACCATACTATAAACTATGAACGAGATGTTCGATGATTAGTTGAACGATAAGAAAGTTCAGTCTGTCATCGTCATCATGAAATGTCCAGTGTGTTGTAGCAACGTCCATCGTTTGGCTGTCTCTCTAGTGGGCTAGCTTCTTTGCAAAGTATACTGGAATGTTCATGTACATCTGTATGTTGCCGACCAACACAAACTCTCTGTTATGCTGGCAATGTGTTGGTACTCTGACTTCAATGTTCAACTTTCACTCTCTGATTGTTCTTGAAAACACACACACTCACTGGTGCGTTCTTGATGAGCAAGTTCCACTAAAAACTACATTCAACCTTCAATTCTGCTCTGTTTGAATTAGACTCTAAACCCACAAACTCATTGTTGCGTTCTTGATTAGCAGCTCCACCTAAATTCTGCATTCAACCTTCATTTCTGCTCTCCGTGAATAGTAATCTAATCATCATCATCATCATTGGCCTCTCTGTCCCCAGGAGACAATAGGTGTTGCGTCACGGAGTGTTGCGTCGCGTATACTCTCCGTGACGCATGCCTGGCGATAGTAATCTAATTGACTTATAATTCTAGCTTATATATATCTGCCTGTGGCCTCTGCTAGTTACTGGCCTCCTCTCTAACTTTCTGTTCTACTTTCTGGCCTTCCTTCTAACTCTGCTAGATCCTGGTATATATATGGTCCCGTTTCCTTTGATTCACGAAATCAAGGACATCAATGAATTCTCAGATGTTCCACAAATTGGCGTCAAATAGTCTGGACCTCAGTTACGTTTTCAACACTAACTCAAGACTTCCAAAAAAAAAAATCAACACTATTGACTGTGTATGTACGCTGACAACTTCCTGTTTTGATTTGAGATCAGAACAATGCCGCACTACAACAATATTTCTCGCAACTGTCAACCCCATTACTGGAAACATTGTCGAAATAAGTTACGTTACTCCTGATGGGGGAGATGGGAGAAGGCCTACTCAATCACTTCTACATGCCTCTCGCTCTCTCTCTCACTCTCTTTCTGTTTCTCGCTCTCCCTCACACTCTCTCTCACGCGTTCTCTCTCTCACACACTCTGTCTCTCTCACTCTCCCTCTCTCTCTCTCACTCTTTCTCTCCACTCTCTCACACTATATTTTTGTATATCTATCTCATAAACTCGTGTCTATTCTAATCCTTCTCTCTGATTCTTGATCTCTCACTTATTCTCACTCTCACGTTATATCTACTTTACAAACTCACATCACCTCTCTCTCTCTTTAGCCTTTTTACGCCCTGGCGTTTAGGGCAACAACAAACATACACCATTCTTCCCTGTTCATGGCCTTCCTCTGTATTGTGTTCCCAGCTATGATTCATTTCCTTCAGCTCTTGCTCTATCGTTCTCCTCCAGGTTGTCTTGGGTCTTCGCTTTCCCTACCCTCTGAGTCCATCTCAGTGCAGTTTTCGTGTCGGAGCCAGTCTCCATCCCATCACATGTCAATCCATCTCCAGCGTCGTCTTCGGATGATAGTGCCCATATTCTCTTGTTGGCATCGTGCAAGCAATTCTTGATTCGAGATAGTAGTCGCCAGTACACGTAGATTTTTCTATGAACAAGTTGTATGAAGGCGGAGAGTCTGGACATATCCTGTTCTGTCATTCTCCAGCATTCCGATCCGTACAGCAAAGTTGACTTAGCCAGCTGTTATAGATACTAGTCTTGGTTCTGATGCTGTATTGGGCAATTTCCAGGCGGTCTGAAGGGTCATGAATGCACTTCGTGCTTACTCAGTCTGTTTTTAATGTCAGATCCAGCGCCTCCTTCATTGCTAATACACTTCCAAGGTATGTAAGCGGTTGTATCTCGGAGGTTTTACCTTCTAGTTTGACTGGTCTGAGGTTGCTATGTTCAAGTCATTACTTCAGTTTTCTTCTGATTTATTTTTCAGCCCAACCATCTCACTATATTGGTTAAGGCAGCAGGTCTTTTCCTGGATATCTCTATGTGTATGAGATAGTAGTGCGATGTCATCTGCAAAATCTAGGTCTTCCAGAGTGGATGTGACGTCCATCTAATACCTCTTGCCTTATCTTCCGTTGTTTTACGCATCACCCAATCTATGACAGTGTTGAATAATAGGGCTGACATAACACATCCTTGTCGCACGCTGTTTTACTCAAACTTTAGTTCTGAAGTTTCAACACTGCATGCAAACTTGCTGTAGCAGCCTTTTATAATATTTATAAAACACAGTGGGATTCCATACCATCTTAAGATACCATCCATAGACTTTCGATGATGTGCTATCAAAGCCTTTTCAAAATCTACAAAGTTGATATAGAGTTTGCTTTGCCATTCTGTGCATTGTTCTATGATATTTCTAAGAGCAAATATTTGGCCTATACAACTCCGTCCTCTGCGAAATCCTGCTTGTTCCTTTCTCAGTTTCTTATCCACAGCGTCAGTAATACGTTGTACGATGATTTTGTTAAAATTTTACTTGGGACAAAGCAGTGTTATTCCACATAATTATTACAATCGGCAAAGGCCTTTTTTGGGTATCTTGATGATGACTCCTCTATTCCATGCATCAGGTATTATTTGGGCATTCCATATAGTAAGTAACAAGGTTGCAATATATTGGCTGCAGTTCTGGGTCTATTTTGAATAGTTCTGCGTTTAAGTTATCATTCCTGGTGCCTTGTTATTCTTAAGAGATTTAATTGCTGTAATGATCTCATCCTGGCTGGGTGTTTCAATGCCAATTTCTAACTCCTCTGTTGGTTCTGGTGTGTCTGCTACTACCGTTGGAGGTGGTCTGTTTAGCAATTCTTTAAAAAGCTCTGTCCATCGTATTTCTTGTTCCTTTTCCGTTGTCAATAGTATTCCATTCTTATCCTTTATAAGAGTATTTGATCTTCTGTAATGTTTCCCGCTTATTAGCTTTGTAATTTTGTACACTGTTCCCCGATCACACTTTTTTGCTGCTTCTTCTGCCTGTACTGCCAGTTCTTCAACATACATTCTTTTGTCAGCTCTACAGCCCGTTTGATTTCTTTACTTGCGCTTTTGTACTGTTCTTGGTATCTTGCTTTCAGTCTTTCGGACTTTGCGTCTAACAATTTCTTTTTTAATATTCTTCGCTGTCTATTATTTTCCATGTTGTTGGTGTTATCCATTCTTTTCTTTTCTTTGTGCGGTACCTTAGACATGTTTCACTGCTCTTGCTATATATAGATGCTATGTTGTCCCATGTTCTATCTATGTTGTCAGTTTCATCCTAGTTTCATTACTTTCTAGGGCTTGGAATCGTTCTTTATCTGCATTATAAACTTATCCCTTACTTCCGTGTCTTTTAGTCCCATCACATCGAACCTCTTTTGGAAGTTTTCTGTTGTCCTGTTTTTCTTAGTTTAAGTTTGACATAAACTGTGACTAGGTGGTGGTCCTACCAACATCTCACCTCTCTTGACTACAACATCTAGCAGCAGGCGTCTCAGGGTCCATTGATCATTATATGGTCTATTTGGTTTTTATCTCTGCCATTAGGGAATACCATGTTAATTTGTGGATATCTAAATGTTGAAATAGGGTTCCTCCTATAACGAGATTGTTCATGCTGCAGAAGTTTACTAAACGTTCCCCATTTTCGTTCATCATACCACATCCATATTTTCCAATAGTTCTATAACTATGCGTGTTGTCTTGTCCGACCTTCGCATTTAGATCTCCCATAACAATGATAACATCATGGGATGGTGCTTATCTAATTCTGCTTGTAGGTTTTCGTAGTACGAGTCTTTCTTTGTATCTTCGCTATCATTAGTTGGCGCATAGCATTGTAGGTTTGTGATGTTTGTATGCTTCCCCTTTAGTCTGATCTTAATCAAGCGGCTGCTGATAGGTTTCCATTCTAACAGACACTTTTTCACGCCCTTTCTTAGGATTACTGCTACTCCTTCATGGTGTAGGTCATCGTCTCGTCAGAAAAAGGACTGTTTCACCTGTTGCAGTGGTACTTCTTCCATTTCTTGTCCATCTGCTCTCCTTCCTGTATTAGATTATATCTTCTCATTTCTGCTGTTATTTGTGATAGTTTTCCGGTTTCGTACATTGTTCTTACATTCAGCATCAATTCTGGTCTTGGTTTGGCATTCAGGACTTCCGTCCTCGTGAAAGTAGCTTCCTTTCGGCTTTCACCACTTCCAGTCATGTGAGTCAATGACTCTGGTAGCCCTTCATGCCCGTAGATAGGTTGTATGTTTGTTGTTGTTTCGGTAACTTTAATTTTTTTTTAAAGGATGGGATCATTAGTCCAAGCCCAACCCAACCTGGAGGACAGGAGACCATGCTTCGTCTGTCCCCTCCTCAGTGACCTTTCCGGCTGGGTAACCCTTCCGGGAACATAAGTTCCCATAGTCATAACTCACTGTATCATTGGAGCACTAAGCCTCCCACCACTCGAGTAATGGCCTCATGGGGAGGCATCACCTCTCTCCTTCACTCTAACTCATCTGCTATTAATCACTATATTCATTCTAGTGTACTCTTTTCCTCTCTTACCTTCTCTATGACACACACACACACAAATTCAATCTATCCATCTCACACACTCAACTTTCTGTCTATGTCATGTTCTATCCCTTTGACTCCTGCTCTCTCAATCTCTCTCTGTCCCGCTCTGACGCAATCTCGCTCCTCTATTAGTCATTTACTCTGCGTTCTGCCCTTCCTTGCATAATCTGATAGTGGCAAGGTACATACATAACTAGTCCTTCAGTTTACTCTGCGTGGCTTCCACTATTAGGTATCTCATTCATAATAATCAGGATCCCAGTATCAAATATATGTAGCCACAGCCAGGGTCGTAGACATCCAACAAGATTTGGTTATTTATACAGGTCATGTTTGAAACCTACACATCTAAGGTGGTCAGAGCGGATCAGATCACATCTCTAGAAAACCTAGGGTTGGCTACAGCGATACTTAATAAATTAGCATCTGGAGTTTCTATGATGAAGTGGATAATACCGTCGTTTGGAAGGTTGTTAGTTCGAATCTGGACACTTTTTTCATGAGATCCTAGGATTGTTGCTGGAGCTACTAAGTGCGTGCTTTATACAACACTCTCAGTAGATGGCGTGCCATTTCTGCAGATAAAGAGGACCATTATGGAAACCCGATACAAGAAAATCAGTCCGTTGCCTTTAGACTTTAGACCCTTTTTAGTTCCTTCATCTCTTCTATTATATATTTCGATGACTCAAACATTTCCTGTTAGTTGGTCTCTATAACGTTGAGGTTGGTCATTGCCTCAAACTCCCAAACTAATTTGTTCCGCCTCGTCACGAAGAAACAAAACAAGCAAGAAATGAAGATGAAGAAGGAAAGAGAGAAAAGAGTTAGACGAAGAAGAAGAAACATATTGTTCTTGAACTTCGCAATAATCGTAGATTGAATTAAATTCCTTAGGCTAATGTTCCCTTGACCTACGCCGCCCTAAAAATCGGTAACACATGAAGTAAAGACTTTTGTTTTTTTTCTGGAACGACAATATACTAGATTTCCTTAACAACGTCTCGGTCGGAACATTTACAAGTCTGCCGATTCAGTTCCCTGATTACTACTTGTGTTGGCTCCCTCGTTGTTAAATGACTTCAGGAGTAGGGAGACTTCACTCTTGACCTTAAACTGTCTCTTAAGATGCAGTGAGACTCTTTGATAACATCAATAGTTGTTTAATTCATGCATAAGTAGGATCATGTGACTTGGGGACTTAGTATGGACATGGAGTGCTGGAGTTTAGTTTAAAACCTGCCTCGTGTTGGATTAATCTTCTAGGGAACAAAGCAACCAACTACTTATAAGCATAATTGGATGTAGCGCTTAAAAAACGATGAGTCGAAGGGTCAAACGACCATTTGCTGCAAAGAAGAGGAAGAAGAAGAAGAATAAGTAGAAAAACAAAAGAACAAAGGAAGAAGAAGAAACGGAATTAGAAGGAAGAAATGAAGAGAAGATGAAGTTATTTTTCCACAATTACATTATTGTTCACCTTATATTTTGTTTCATAAATATTAGTTTTTGTTTTACATAATATGTTGTTTTCCATTTATTAAAGTTGCTTTTACCATTAACATTTGCTTTTTCTCAAGTCTATGATATTTATTCACATATTAAAGTTGTTTTTACCATTAACATTTGCTTTTTCTCATGTATATAATATTTATTTCCATATTAAAGTTGCTTTTACCATTAACATTTGTTTTTTCTCAAGTCTATGATATTTATTCCCATATTAAAGTTGCTTTTACCATTAATATTTGCTTTTTCTCATGTATATGATATTTATTCCCATATTAAAGTTGCTTTTACCATTAATATTTGCTTTTTCTCATGTATATGATATTTATTCACATATTAAAATTTATTTCCTAATGTAAAGTGTTGATATTTTTCGTAGCAATTTTTTTACGTGTACCGTTATTTTTTCACTAATAAGAAGGTGCTTTTGTAACCAATACAGATGTTTTACATACTAAATATGCTTTGAAATAAAAGTCGTTGTTTTCTCCTCTTTCCACAGTATGGCATTATTAAACTATGAACATGGCTCGACATAAAATGAATTTATGCAGGACTTCTACTTAAACAGCGGTCAGTTACAACAGACCCAGGTATGTCAGAAATATCCCACGTTAGATCTGGAGTAAGACAAGTATGCGCACTCTCACTTTCTTCTTCTTCTTCTGCGAACAACTTCTGCTATGCGACTACTCCGGTATGTGCCATAAACAGGGCGGTGGCTAGGGTCTTCACCGGTCCCCATAGTTGTTTTGTAGGGTTGTTTCTGTTGGCTAGATTTTTGATTCTCGCACTGCTCAGTCTAGAGCAGTCTTGCAGAATATGTTCTGGCGACTGCTTTGGTGTTCCACAGGTGCAGATAACCGAGTCCCTGTGGCCAATTTTATAGATGTGGGCTCTGAGACCGAAGTGTCCCGTTCTAAATCTGAAGATTGTGATCTGTACGTTTCTGTTTATTGTATTTATCTTCCATGTCACCAACGGCGCCAAACAGGGCTGTGTACTGGCCCCAACACTCTTCAGCATGATGTTTTCTGCCATGCTCACGGATGTCTTTGGAAAGGCGACACTGGGGTAAGATTGATACAGGACGAGCTAATCTATTCAATCTTCGGAGGTTAAAATCCTTACCAAGGTAAAAAGAATCAACTATCTCAAACCTGTTGTTTGCTGATGACTGCGCCCTCGCTACCAACTCTGCGGAAGAAATGCAGACTTACATGGACAAGTTCTCAATGACCTGTGATAGGTTTGGCCTCACCATTAACACCAAAAAAAAACCAGAGGTCATGTTCCAGCCCGCCCTTAGAGAACAGTATTAC
>JADZMA010002723.1:0-11213 GCA_020796225.1 Arion vulgaris
CAATTCTTACATTTGGTATTTACAGCATTTCAACGCTCATTTCAACGCTTCATTCTTGCATTTGTACTAGAAAAGCATTTCAACGCTCATTTCAACCCCTTCATTCTTGCATTTGGTACTAGACAGATTTCAACGCTCATTTCAACGCTTCATTCTTGCATTTGGTACTAGACAGTATTTCAACGCTCATTTCAACGCTTCATTCTTGCATTTGATACTAGACAACATGAACGCTCATTTCAACGCTTCATTGACACCAACAAGCAGGATCTAACTTCATGCAGCAAAGACAAAGAAAATTTGGAGCGGTTGCTCAAAGACAGGTAAGCATAGCGAGTAGCAGTGTCGGGTGATTCAAAGACAGGTAAGCATAGCGAGCGGCAGTGTGGGGTGACTCAAAGACAGGTAAGCATAGCGAGCGACAGGTTGGGGTGACAAAAAAAAAAGAAAAAAAACCATTACATATGGAGGCAAAAGAGAGCGCAGAGGGCAGAAAAATTAACTAATGTATCATCTCCAGTTTTATCTGCAAACTGTCGCAAGGATTACCCCTCCAGAACAGGCCTCTACAGCCACGCGAGACTGTGTGATTCAGTACAGAACAAACTAAACAACGCAAAACCTAGACAAACCGAGACAAAAACATTCAATGATGATGATGATGGTGAATGATAAGATGATTTAGCATTTCAGCTCTGACAGTTGCTCTCTGTAACAAATCAGATTTGATACTATGCTATAGTATAACTTCAGATGTGCTACTTTCAAGTCGAGTTTTCCAGTTTGTAAATCTTAGTTATGTACTTATCTGTACAAAAATTCATATCATATTAGATACTCTGTAGCTTAAGCGGTTGTCAGCTCGATCTCAATCCAAGCGTACCTGGTTCAAACCCCGCGGCGGTTGGTTCGGAAGCAAATCGTACCGTGAATGTTTACGAACGGTAACTCATCGTCCAGAAAACAATGGCAAACTACTAGGCGTGTAAGTAGTGCCTAGAAATTCGACGACTCGTTCACTATGGTTGATGACTAAGTCCTCTAAATAATATGCCACGATTTTCTATTTCATTTCTAAATCCCCAGTGTACTCTTGATACACAACGCGGTAAGCCATTACATTTCATATAATCCCAGTGTACTCTTGATACACAACGCGCGTAAGCCATTACAAAAATTCTTGTTCTCCATGTTTTCAGCGAAACACGTAAAAACAAAGTACTTTAATTTTACAAAATACAAAAAAACAATAACAATACACAGCAACGTTTCGACCAAGAGGCCTTTATCAAGCAAAGGATACAACAACAGGAGTGACGAATTTCACTTCTTTTACAGCACACTCTGACAATAACATTCTAACAGCCCTATATCATTTTAGGGCCATTAGGAAGTTATTGTCGTAGTCTATATGTCGTGTGCTGTGAAAGAAGTGAAGTTCTTCTCTCCTGTTGTATCCTTTCCTTGATAACGCCTTTAGTCGAAACGTTGCTGTGTATTGCTATTGTTTTTGTCAAATTACAGTACTTTGTTTTTACGTGTTTCGTCATTGCTACATAGTTTTACTGAAGTCTTCACTTAATATGATATTTTCAACCCAAATATAAGTATTGTTTGAGTACTTCAGCATTATATGTTCCTCTCGTTGTTTTTATTTTGATATTGCCACATGTTCCTTCATTTTATATATGTTACAGTCAAGATATATAGAAGAATCATCCACATCTTATAGAGATATCTCTCATGTTGTAATGTGGTCATTAGTTGCAGATATTTCTCATGTTGTAATG
This sequence comes from Arion vulgaris, assembly GCA_020796225.1. NCBI lineage: Eukaryota > Metazoa > Mollusca > Gastropoda > Stylommatophora > Arionidae > Arion > Arion vulgaris. The sequence goes on from JADZMA010002723.1 coordinate 1,791, forward strand.
TGGTCATTAGTTGCAGATATTTCTCTTGTTGTAATGCGGTCATTAGTTGCAGATATTTCTCATGTTGTAATGTGGTCATTAGTTGCAGATATTTCTCATGTTGTAATGAGGTCATTAGTTGCAGATATTTCTCATGTTGTTAATGGGCATTAGTTGCAGATATTTCTCATGTTTAATGTGGTCATTAGTTGCAGATATTTCTCATGTTGTAATGTGGTCATTAGTTGCAGATATTTCTCATGTTGTAATGTGGTCATTAGTTGCAGATATTTCTCATTTTGTAATGGGTCATTAGTTGCAGATTTTCTCTTTTGAAATCGGTCATTAGTTGCAGATTTTTCTCATGTTGTAATGGGGTCATTAGTTGCAGATATTTCTATGTTGTAATCGGTCATTAGTTGCAGATATTTCTCGGGTTGTAACACGGTCATAGTTGCAGATATTTCTCATGTTGTAATGCGGTCATTAGTTGCGATTTTCTCAGTTGTAATGTGGTCATTAGTTGCAGATATTTCTCATGTTGTAATGGGGTTTAATTAGTTGCAAATATTTCTCATGTTGTAATGGGGTAATTAGTTCAGATATTTCTCATGTTGTAATGCGGTCATTAGTTGCAGATATTTCTCATGTTGTAATGAGGTCATTAGTTGCAGATATTTTTTATGTTGTAAACGGTCATTAGTTGCAGATATTTCTCGTTGTAACACTGTCATTAGTTGCAGATATTTCTCATGTTGTAATGCGGTCATTAGTTGCAGATATTTCTCATGTTGAAAATGGGTCATTAGTTCAGATATTTCTCATGTTGTAATGGGTCATTAGTTCAGATATTTCCTGTTGTAATGGGTCATTAGTTGCAGATATTTCTCATGTTTAATGGTCATTATTGCAGATATTTCTCATGTTGAATGGGTCATTATTGCAGATATTTCTCTGTTAATGTGGTCATTAGTTGCAGATATTTCTCATGTTGTAATGCGGTCATTAGTTGCAGATATTTCTCTTGGTGTAATGCGGTCATTAGTTGCAGATATTTCTCTTGGTGTAACACGGTCATAAGTTTTAAGATATTTCTATGTTGTAATGCGGTCATTGTTGAATATTTCTCTTGTTGTAATGCGGTCATTACGCAGATATTTCTCATGTTTGTTAGACCATGGTCAATTATTGCAGTATTTCTCATGTTGTAATGCGGTTAATAATTAGTTGCAGAATATTTCTTTCTTTGTTGCTAATGCGTTAATAATTAAATTGGGCAAAGAATATTTATAAAAATATTCAGAGAATCTTGCAAATTATCTCCCCAAATACGATAACTTCTTCTTCAGCGATCTCTTTATCAATGCGTTGTGGTTCAAGGGCATCACAACCACAACAGATCCTAGTGAGCCTTCCCCCGGGATCACCACCCCGCCAGTCCTGTTCAATGTTATCACCGTCGGGGAAACCCCAGCACAAAAAGGGTCAAATTGGCAGAACAATTTTGGGCCCGCCGATGATTTTCCCTGTACCTTTGGACAAGGACAAAAATAAAATCCATCTGCATTCAGTTGAGCTGAATAGGATTGGTGACGGGTGCAACGAATTAAGCGAATGTGAACCCAGAAAGGCCTCTGACATGGTTCCCCTTTAACACTCACATAGTAAAGACACCTACCCCAGTTGTCAGCATGTGTAATAAAGACATTGACAGAAGCAAACATTTAAAATTTTTTGGGAATAACAGTTGCAAAGCCTGTCATTTAAAAGTCATGTTGAGAACGTAACCCCAAAAGGCAAAAAAAGGGGGCCAATTGCTCTCAAATTATGGAGGGGGGATCCGAACCCTGCTATTTTTTATTTATCAGGTCTGGGGAGCGTGGGGGACTATGGCCTTGGTTTCGACAGTAAGCAGAACATCGCTGGATAAGAAAAGGATCCAAAATGAATCGATGAGGCTCATACTCGGTTGCACATTGACACTTCTTGTGAGGCGATGCGCTATGTCCTTGGATTTTCAACGATCCCCCGAGACACAAAGCCCAACAGGTAGAAGCGTATCTGAGGTTTCAGGGACACAAATCTCCTCTGCACAAATCCATAAATGAAAACAAGGGCGGCAATTGAAGAGGTCGATCCTGGATGGGAGGCAGAGGATTTATCGGGTCTGTTGGGGGGGTCTCTGTGGCTGTGGTTAAATTTTTTCCCTTGTGAGTCGAAGGTCGGGGGTTGGGGCCCGGCCGCGACTTTCTGTTACGGTGCATTTTTTTCCAGGGGCCCTAGGATTGTTACTGGAGCTACGGATTTCGGGGCCAATGCAATACTCTCGGCAGGTGGCGTGTCTTTCTGGGGAGGGGGCCCAAACCGTTTTAAAACCCGGTGCAATGAAGTCAATCCTTCGGTTTTTAAAACCCCTTTTTTTTAAAACAGGTCCACTCAGTTTGAGCTGGGGCGGGTAAAAGAATGGATGCCTAGGGGGATATGACTGCTTACACCAGGGTTACCCGCCAGGACGCCGCTGTGAAAGGGCCCCCTTTTGGGCTCGTCAATGCGGAAATTCTTCCGTGGATAAAACACCCCATCCGGGTGATATCATTATCTACACCGATGGCCTGTCAACGGGCGCCAGATCATCATTGGGTTACTCTTTCTCAGCACAACGAAACGGTCGCACACTTCATGAGGACTGTGGGGCTTTTGAGACAAAGACATCGAGCATGACTATGGAAATCACCGCTGCCCCCGGGGGCTCTGTCATGGGTGGCTGAGCAACAGGTTACCCAACGATCATCATATAAGACTCGATAAAAAATGCTTCAACTGATTGAATCGGAAGTATGGGGTTTGGAATGGGTGGACATCATTGGGAAAATCCTTTTCAAGAAAATCACTTGGTTGTACACGCCGGGACATGCTGGAGTGGGGGGGTAACGGGGCGTGTTGACTCTCTTTGCAAACAGTCCCCCGACTCAAGTGGGCAAAAGTATGGACAGAGCCGAAATCATCAATGCGGAAGCTCCCAAGTTTGACATGGGCTGGTCTCAGACACTGGAAGAGTTCGAGAATTGGGCGTTGGGGAGACGGGAAAAACGGTTGCTAACTTTTTTTTTCCCAGTCAAATGAAAAGTTTTTACCCAGGAGTACTGGGGGTGGTCGGGGGAAATATTATATAATTTTTAATTAACTACTTGTCGGGTTCCCATGGAAATGGGGGCCCATGTTGGATTATAAACAATGTCGAAAAGGGGGGGGGATCACAACTAGTTCAAATTTTTTTTTTTAAAAATTGAAATATTTTACATAAGCCATAGTTCTAGGAAACCTATAAACTTTAAATTGTTCTGGGACAGATAACAAGCCGATGAAGGGAATAAGAAAATACATAATTTTTCCAAAAATAAGAATTTTGGGTTACAAAAAATATTGTGTTTAAATATATTTTTCCCAAAATTTTATTTCATATCTGATTCCCCTAAGTGTTAATATATATTTTTGTATGCCAAATTTCATTTGATATCTTGAATGGTTACTGCGACTATCCTACTAAAATTTTCCCTAAAATTTTGAAAATCACAATTGTGAGAAAACTGAAATTTTAAAAAAATTTTTAAAGGTGAAATATGAAAAAATCTTCAACTTACCAAAGTTTTTTCACAGAAATAGCTTGTATGATTGACAGAACATGTGTTCCGTATGGTTATATGTTAAATCCCCCCGTAATATATGTGCCCCCTTTCCCTTTCTGAGCTATCTCATGCTTTTTGATGTAGGCAAAAAGAGAATTACTATTTTTTAAATATAGGCAAATATTGACGTAGACTAATGAGATAACATTTGTTTACCTATGCGATTTTTAACATTTTCTTTGACAATTTGAATATATTAGTTGAAAGATGTATTTGTCTCTACAAAAGCTTTGGAAATCTCCATCCAGAGCAACTGGCAATAAACAAGTTGTCTCTTTCTCACTGACCTGGCAAAAATAAATTTGGCAGCTTCAGCTTCCATAAAATTTGGGATGAGCCCCCAATTTTCTACACTGGTACTTTACAATGATATATAATTCGATATGTCTAAAAGAATATAGATAAAATCCTTATACCAAAAAATATATTTCTAGACATTGTCTTTTAAAAAAATACGTTAAATATCCGAGAGGGTGGGCTGTTTACAAATTAATTTTAAAATTAAAACAACTTTTTTTTTTCTGTTTTTTGATTCTAGAGATATAAAACTAACAGAAAAAAAACTTTTTTAAAAATTTCATTTTTTAAAAAGAAAATATGTCATTTTTTTGGTTCTGGGCCCCCTTTAAGTTTGGACATGCCAGACAGTGTCGTCCTCGTGGTAGAGGGGGAGAAAATATAGATTCAACTTCTCAGGGTACTGTGAGCAAATGGACTTTGGGGTGGCTGCTGCAACCCGGGGGACAGAGCCAAATCGAATGCCCAATGTGCCAACGTCGATCCCTAACATAACATTCAGCGATCTCTGGTCATGCGGGGGCCACAAACTTTCAGTCACTTCAGGTCTGTCAGGTTTTTCTTCAGCGATCTCTGGGCATGCGTTTAATTTTGGGCCACAAACTGGGCAGTCAACTTCAGGTCTGGGGCGTTTCCTTCTTCAGCGATCTCTGGTCATGCGTTTAATTTACTGTGGACCACAAACTGGGCAGTCAACCAGGTCTTTGTTTCCTTCTTCAGCGATCTCTGGTCATGCGTTTAATTTACTGTGGCCCAAAATGGGTTTGTCAACTTTAGGTCTGTCAGGTTTCCCTTTTTCAGCGATCTCTGGTTTTTTGGGTTTTAAATTTTCTGTGGACCACAAACTGGGCAGTCAACTTAAGGTTTGTCAGGGTTTCCCCCAAAACAGTTTTCATGTCTGCTGGGGGTGACCAATTTTTTGCTTCTCATCTCCCCAGGAGAGGACAGTTCAGAACATGCTCCAGTGTCTGTTCCGGGCCCCCCCGGGCATTGGCAGAGGCTGTTGGGCTTATTTCCCAGTCTATGTAAAATGTTTGTTGAGTCTACAGTGTCCAAAATGATTTTAAAAAAATAAAAGACCTGGTCTGTTCAGGTCTTTAGAGGAAGTCTTTTCCATAATCATATCCCCGTGTTCCTTCCAGTCTACCCTTTATTCTCTCTGTAAAAAGGGTTTTTTCTTCCCGTCCACTGTCGATTTTCTCTTTATGAGAGTTTTGTCTTCCCGTCTACTGCATATGTTCTCTGTAAGGGGGGTTTTTTATCTCTTGAAAAAAAGATAACAAAAAGTAAAGATCTTAAAACTAACAAACCTGGGCAGATGACGTTCATAAGCCCAAGAAGGGGGGACAATCTTCCTTTTTTTTTATCGTACATTCTTCACGGCCAATTTTATCATTCTTTTTTTTGATATATAATTGATCCTTTGACAAAAACGGGGGATCTACGTCGGTCGATTTGGGGCCCATGGTACTAGGCCGCCCATCCGGGGTTTTAACCAGCTTTTGATTTACTAGGGGGAGCTTTCCCCAGGCAAGCCAATCTAAGGGTCGATGCCCTGGGAAAAAAGCAACCTGCCGCCTTGCAGGTTTTTTGGAAAAGCAAAGGCTAACGGAGAGCGAACCCAGTAAACGCTGGTTGAAACCGAACACACCACCAAAAGGGTAAGCACCCGAGCCAGAAATGGGACTGAAGGTTGTGAACGACACCGGTTCTTTGGGGTTAGGGTGTTTATATATCACATTAGAATGATAAAAACAGCCTTAAGAACGATCGACAGAAGAAGAAAACGAACAAGCCGTCCATCATTAGGAAGGGAAAGAGGATTTGGGCGTGTGTGTGTATGTCAGTGGATTGTCAGTATGTCAGTAGAAATTTTCAGTATGTCAGAGCATTGACTAGGGCATCTATGTAATGGAAGGGACTGGAGGTATTAAGGCACTACCCTTTTATAGTCACAAAAATACACTCATGCGGGATTCTAAGTGAAGTAAATACCTGTACAGATGGCGCGCCATTTCTACGGAGAGGGGCCCAGTCTATGGGGAAACCCGGGGCAAAAGACGACAACCCATCGTTTTTTAAACCCCCTTTTTTAAATTTTTATTTGGTTAACAAATTAATTACACAAATTAACAAACTCCCAAAATTTCCAATTTTTCTTACATTTTTTTGACAAAAAAATCAAGGGGGAATCAATATTTCCAACGGGGTTGTCTAAAAAAAGGTTGCCCTGACCCCAGTTTTTGGCCGGCCTGCCCTCAGACCCAAAGAATTAGGTTACAAAACTTGCAAATGGTTTGGCATCTTGTACCTCGTACATAGGATCCAGGAATGAAATATTTTGTCCACTAAAATGAAAAATTTTTTAATTTTTGATGTTTCCTTTGCTGATCTGTATCTATTCTCAGGCTGTACCAGTCCAGCCCAGGGGCTGGGTTTCTAAATTCATCAGATGTCATCTAAAACGTTGAATAGATATCAATTAAAAAAACAAATACCATTGTCAAAAGCACTATAAAGCAAAGTGGGAAAAACACACACAACACAACAAGGATGATAGGTATTACCAATTTTTCCATAAGGTTCCAAAAATGTCATACTTTCCTCTGGGCAAATCACAACAAAAAATTTCCTGTAGGCTACAAAATTCAAGATAGGAAAAATGGATCTGTCATTGCGGGGACAGATGACGACAGAGCATGTCCTACAGAATTGATTGCCCCAGTATCGGACCGAGAAGAAAGGGGGTGGCCCCTTTATCCAGCGTCCAAGACAAACCTTTTGGGTTTTTGATAACTGAGTCGGGGCGGGGCCTTTATTAGAGAATCCAAAGGGAAGTCTAGTGGGAAAGCAGAAGAAGAATATCAATTGATATCAAAAAAGATATACAAAGGATTATTATCAGCATGACATTTGTGAACTTTAAAAAGAGAAAGTAATCTTTCTTTCTTTCTCTTTTTTTCTTGGGCTTCTTTCTTAAAACCCCCCTTTTTTCTCCCGCGTCAGAAAAAAATTTGTTTATGGAATGGGTTTTTGTGTACGTTTTGTTAGTTAGTTAGTTTGTTCCTTTCGTGCCAAAGGCACATAGGGCAGAGGTTTTAGATCTCCATGTGATACGGTTCTTTCCATTTGGGGATCTTGTATGGTTTTAATCCCCAAAAGTTTACTTTTTTTTGTTGGGTGGTTTTTGAAGAAATGGTCTTTGGTCTTCCCCGTTTTTTTTCCCCAAATGGTGACCACATGGGGCTTGTCGATTTATCTCTTTTCGTCTGATCTAAAACATGACCTAAATATTTTCCCCCTTTTTTTCCTTTAAAATTTGATACGAGTTGTTGGTGTGTTTTTCTCACTGTGTTTTTGAAACAAAATCACTCCATTTGACTTTTAATAATTTTTGGAGACATTTATTCTCAAAGCTATCCCAAATTTTTTATCAATTTTTTTTGTTGATTTCCCCAAATTTTACAACCGTAGGTCAGTACAGGGAAACACACATGACCTAAATAATTTCTTTTTTGCATATACTAAGGTCTTGAGTTCCAGATATTCGTTAATTTAGTGAAGGCACTAGCTTTCTATAGCAAAACGGGGTTTGTTTCTTTCATCGTGTCTCCTTGTTTGGGCACTTTACCACCCCAAATATGTAAAATGTTCCCCAAATTTTTTCCAGTGTCTGGCCATTTATTACGATGTTGTCTGTCGGGTTTTTGAGGTCCATAATTTTGGTCTTGGGAGAATTAGTCTGGAGACCAACCTGTTCTGCAAGTGTGCAAAGATTGCTCGTTAGTTTGTGGGTTGCTTGTGTAGTTGAATTCAATATGACCACGTCATCGGCAAAGTCAAGATCAAATAGTCTGCTGTTATTAAGCCATTTGATGCCTAGTTGATCATCTTGGGTGCATTTGCGCATGGTCCAGTCTATAGCTATCCCAAAAGCATAGGTGACATAACGCAGCCCTGCTTCACACCCGAATTGACTGTGAACCAGTCTGAGTTTCCACATCTGTTCTACACGTAGGATGTTTCAGAATAGAAGGCTTTTATAATGTTGATGTATTTTTCCTGGAAGCCGTAGTGGACGCTTTGTACATGGTGTCTTTTACTGCCTCCGTTATTTATGTGATCCACCTTTTGTGTGGTCGACCTTTTGCTTTGTATCCTTTGTATCTGAGTAGCATTGCTCTTTGAGGCACACTGTCTGTTAGTAATCTGTTATGTGACGCACACTGTCTGTTGGTAATCTGCTTAGTGACGCACTGTCGTTAGTAATCTGCTTATGTGACGCACTGTCTGTTAGTAATCTGCTTATGTGACGCACACTGTCTGTTAGTAATCTGCTTATGTGACGCACTGTCTGTTAGTAATCTGCTTATGTGACGCACTGTCTGTTAGTAATCTGCTTTTGTGACGCACTGTCTGTTGGTAATCTGCTTATGGGGCAAAACAATTTAATTTGTTATTTCTTGATGAAGTTCAGTACTGATATTGTATCCACTTTTCATGATGCCTTCATTTCTAAACCTGACTCTTCTAGATACTTACAGAACTCTGTGTAGATACTTCCCCCCCATGAGGCCATTACCTTGTAGTGGTGGGGGGGGGCTTGCGTGCCTCAATGATCCAGAAAGCTATGCCGGCAGGAACGTTCTGTTCCTGGAAGGGTTACCCATGCCGGACAGGTCCAAGGTGAGAGGTCAGACTAAATGTGGCCTCCTGGTCCTCCAGGTTGGGGGTTGGGCGCAGTGCTAACAACTCTGCCCCATAAAAGAAAAAATGTTACAGAAACTTCAAAAGGAAAAAAATGCTCTCGATGCCCAGCGGTCTTGAGACAGAGTACCACTGTCAGCATGAACAGTATGGTTGAAAGCCGCAAGGAAGCCCATGCTGAAATTCAAGTCTGCTGGATGTAAAAACTAAACTAAGAATAGGATTCTGGAATGTCAGAACAATGTTCGAGACCACAAAGACATCACAGGTGGTAAAAGAGATGCAACACTATAAATTACAAATTCTAGGGGTCAGCGAAAGTAGATGGACAGGCTTCGGACAGACGACAACTAGAACAGGGGAAACCATCTTATACTCAGGAAGAGACGACGGAATCATTCAGGAGTTGCACTAATAATAAGGAAAGGATTAAATAAACATCTCTTAGAGTGGCACCCGATTAATGAAAGATTGTTGAAAGCCTGATTTAATGGGAAACAAGGAAAGCTAACTATAATTCAATGCTATGCACCCACTAACGAAGCTGAAGAAGAGGACAAAAACACAATTTAAAGAAGGTTACAGGAAATAGTGGACAAGGTTCCAGCTCAGGACGTTTTGTGCATAATGGGAGACCTAAACGCAAAAGTTGGAAACAATAACAGACACAGAGAAGCAATAATGGGAAAAGAGGGATGTGGCACTGCAAATGAAAATGGAGAAATGTTGAGCAATTTTGTCTAGAAAACAGACT
>JADZMA010002724.1:0-11213 GCA_020796225.1 Arion vulgaris
TTTGGGATGTATGTTGTCAACCGCCCGTTTTATTATTTTCTTTTTTTAACGCTTTCGATACTTGAACCCTTTGAAATTTTTTGAGCTAGAGCGATTTCGTTGTCAGTTATGCCTATTGTATGCCAGCACATCTGATTTACGTTGTGCCAGTTATGCGCCTATATGTATGCCAGCACATCTGATTTACGTTGTGCCAGTTATGCGCCTATATGTATGCCAGCCATCTGATTACGTATGCCAGTTACGCCTATATGTGCCAGCATCTGATTTACGTTGTGCCAGTTAGCTATATGTATGCCAGCACCTGTTTACGATTTGCCGTTTGTGCCTATATGTATGCCAGCACATCTGATTTACGTTGTGCAGTTTGTGCCTATATGTATGCCAGCACATCTGATTTACGTTGTGCCAGTTATGTGCCTTATGTAGAGCACATCTGATTTACTTGTGCCAGTTATTCTTATGTATGCAGCACATCTGATTTCGTACAGTGTAGTTATGTGCCTATTGTATGCCAGCATCGATTTACGTTGTGCAGTTGTGCCTTATAATGCCAGCACATCTGATTTACGTTGTGCCAGTTTGTGCTATATGTATCCAGCATCTGATTTACGTTTGCCAGTTATGTCCTATATGTATCCAGCATCTGATTTACACTTGCATTATTGCTATATGTATGCCAGACATCTGATTTGTTATGCCAGTTATGTGTATATGTATGCCAGCACATCTGATTTACGTTGTGCCAGTTATGTGCCTATATGTATGCCGCATCTGATTTACGTTGTGCCAGTTATGGCCTTATATGTATCAGCACATCTGATTTATTGTGCCAGTTATTGCTATATGTATGCCAGCACATTGATTTACATGTTGTCCAGTTATTGCTATATGTATGCCAGCACATCTGATTTACTTTGCCAGTTATGTGCCTATGTGCCAGCACATCTGATTTACGTTGTGCCAGTTTGGCCATGTATGCCAGCACATCTGATTTCGCTTGTGCCAGTTATGTGCCTATATGTATGCCGCACATCTGATTTACGTTGTGCCAGTTATGTGCCTATATGTATGCCAGACATCTGATTTACGTTGTGCCAGTTATGTGCTTGTGTGCCAGCACATCTGATTTGTGTGCTATTAGTTTGCCTATATGTGCCAGCACATCTGATTTACGTTGTGCCAGTTAGTGCCTATATGTATGCCAGCACATCTGATTTACGTTGTGCCAGTTATGTGCCTATATGTATGCCAGCACATCTGATTTACGTTGTGCCAGTTATGTGCCTATGTAGCCAGCCATCGATTACTTTGCCAGTTATGTGCCTATATGTATGCCAGCACATCTGATTTACGTGTGCCAGTTTGCCTATATGGCCAGACATCTGATTTACGTTGCAGTTATGCCTATATGTATGCCAGCAATCTGATTTACGTTGTGCCAGTTATGTGCCTATGTATGCAGCACATCTGATTTAGTTGTGCCAGTTATGCCATATGTATGCCAGCACATCTGATTTACGTTGTGCCAGTTATGTGCCTATATGTATGCCAGCACATCATTTACGTTGTGCCAGTTAGTGTATATGTATGCCAGCACATCTGATTTCATAGCAGTTATGTCCTATTGTATGCCAGCACATCTGATTTACGTTTGCCTGTGCCTATATGTTGCAGCACATCTGATTTACGTTTGCCAGTTATGTCTATATGTATGCCAGCACATCTGATTTATTAACAGCTTATTGCCTATATGTATGCCACACTGATTTACGTTGTGCCAGTTGTCATGTATGCCAGCACATCGATTTATTGTGCCAGTTATGTGCCTATATGTATGCCAGCACATCTGATTTACGTTGTGCCAGTTATGTGCCTATATGTATGCCAGCACATCTGATTACGTTTCCAGTTATGCGCTATATGTATGCCAGCACATCTGATTTACGTTGTGCCAGTTATGCCTATATGTATGAGCAAACTGATTTACGTTGTCCAGTTATGTGCCTATATGTATGCCAGCACATCTGTTTACGTTGTGCCATTATGTGCCTATATGTATGCGCACATCTGATTTACGTTCAATGCTGATTTATATGTATGAGCACATCTGATTTACGTTTGCCATTATGTGCCTATATGTATGCCAGCACATCTGATTTACGTTGTGCCAGTTATTGCCTTATGTATGCCACATCTGATTTACGTTTGCAGTTATGTGCTATATGTATGCCAGCACATCTGATTTACGTGTGCCAGTTATGTGCCTATATGTATGCCAGCACATCTGATTTACGTTGTGCCAGTTATGTGCCTATATGTATGCAGCATCTGATTTATTGCCAGTTATGTGCCTATATGTATGCCAGCACATCTGATTTACGTTGTGCCAGTTATGTGCCTATATGTATGCCAGCACATCTGATTTACGTTGTGCCAGTTATTGCTATATGTATGCCAGCATCTGATTTACGTTGTGCCAGTATGTGCCTATATGATGCCAGCACATCTGATTTACGTTGTGCCAGTTATCGCCTATATGTATGCCAGCACATCTGATTTACGTGTCCAGTTATGTGCCTATATGTATGCCAGCAATCTGATTTACGTTGTGCAGTTGTGCCTATATGTATGCCAGCACATCTGATTTACGTTGTGCCAGTTATGTGCTATTGTATGATGACATCTGATTTACGTTGTATGCCAGTTATGTGCCTATATTATGCAACTCGATTTACGTTAATACAGTTATGTGCTATATGTATGCCAACATCTGATTTATTGATGCTCAGTTATGTTATATGTATTACACATCTGATTATAGTATGTGCCAGTATGTGTATATGTATTAGCATCTGATTTCTTGTAGATTTATATGTTTAACACTACAGTTGTATATGTTATATGTATGTACAATCTGATTTATTGATTTTCATAAGTATGCCAGCACATCTGATTTATACGTTATACAGTTATATGTTATGTATGCCAGACATCTGTTATTGATTTTCAAAGATTTAACAAACTGTTTGAAAAGTATGATATGCACATCTGATTTATGTATTGCCTCAGAAACTTAGTTGCTAGCTTTTTCAGCAGATATGATGTATGTCATACTATGCTGCATATTTAGTTATCTTTGTCTTCTTCTTTTGATAGCTGCCTATCGATATTGTTAAACCACTCATTTGATTTGTATTGGTTGATGCCAGACATCGATTTACTATGCAACAGTTATGTGCCTATATGTATGCCAGCACATCTGATTTACGTTGTGCCAGTTATGCGCCTATATGTATGCCAGCACATCTGATTTACGTTATGCCAGTTATGGCCTATATGTATGCCAGCACATCTGATTTACGTTTGCCAGTTATGCGCCTATATGTATGCCAGCACATCTGATTTACGTTGTGCCAGTTATGTGCCTATATGTATGCCAGCACATCTGATTTACGTTGTGCCAGTTATGTGCCTATATGTATGCCAGCACATCTGATTTACGTTGTGCCAGTTGTATGCCTATATGTATGCCAGCACATCTGATTTACGTTGTGCCAGTTATGTGCCTATATGTATGCCAGCACATCTGATTTACGTTGTGCCAGTTATGTGCTAATGTATGCCAGCACATCTGATTTACGTTGTGCCAGTTATGTGCCTATATGTATGCCAGCACATCTGATTTACGTTGTGCCAGTTATGTGCCTATATGTATGCCAGCACATCTGATTTACGTTGTGCCAGTTATGTGCCTATATGTATGCCAGCACATCTGATTTACGTTGTGCCAGTTATGTGCCTATATGTATGCCAGCACATCTGATTTACGTTGTGCCAGTTATGTGCCTATATGTATGCCAGCACATCTGATTTACGTTTGCCAGTTATTGCTATATGTATGCCAGCACATCTGATTTACGTTTGCCAGTTATGTGCTATATGTATGCCAGACATCTGATTTACGTTAGCAGTATTCCTATATGTATGCCAGCACATCTGATTTATATTATGCAGTTATGTGCTCTATATGTATGCCAGCACATCTGATTTTAGTTATGCCAGTTATGTGCCTATATGTATGCCAGCATCTGATTTACGTTGTGCCAGTTATGTGCCTATATGTATGCCAGCACATCTGATTTACGTTATCATATTGCCTATGAGCCAGCACATCTGATTTTACGTTGTGCCAGTTATGTGCCTATATGTATGCCAGCACATCTGATTTACGTTGTGCCAGCATTGCCTATATGTATGCCAGCACATCTGATTTACGTATGTGCCAGTTATGTGCCTATATGTATCCAGCACATCTGATTTACGTTGAGCCATTATGTCCTATATGTATGCCAGCACATCTGATTTATTGTGCCAGTTGATGTGCCTATATGTATGCCAGCACATCTGATTTACGTATGCTGCCAGTCTATGTGCCTATATGTATGCCAGCACATCTGATTTACGTTGTGCCAGTTATCGTCTATATGATGCCAGACATCTGATTTACGTTGTTGCCAGATGATGTGCCTATATGTATGCCAGCACATCTGATTTACGTTGTGCCAGTGATTGCCTATATGTATGCCAGCACATCTGATTTACGTTCGCCAGTTATTGCTTATATGTATGCCAGCACATCTATACGTTGCAGTTATGTCTATATGTATGCCAGCACATCTGATTTTTGTTAATGCCAGCAGCCTATATGTATGCCAGCACATCTGATTTTACGTTTGCCAGTTATTGCCTATATGTATGCCAGCACATCTGATTTACGTTGTTTCCAGTTATGTGCTATATGTATGCCAGCACATCTGATTTAGTATGCCGCCAGTTATGTGCCTATATGTATGCCAGCACATCTGATTTACGTTGCCAGTTATGTCTTTATATGTATGCCAGCACATCTGAAATTGTGCCATTATGTTTATGTATGCCAGCACATCTGATTTTATATGGTATGCCAGCACATCTGATTTTATATGATGCCAGGGCACATCCATGATTTACTATGTAGCCATGCCCTATATGTATGCCACATCTGATTTACGTTATGCCAGATTATTGCCTATATGTATGCCAGCACATCTGATTTATTATGCCAGTTATTGCCTATATGTATGCCAGCACATCTGATTCGTTGCAGTTATGTGCCTATATGTATGCCAGCACATCTGATTTACTTATGCCAGTTATGTTTATATGTATGCCAGCACATCTGATTTACTTGCCAGTTATGTGCCTATAGCCAGCCCTCGATTTACGTTGTGATTATTTCCTATATGTATGCCAGCACATCTGATTTACGTTGTGCCATTGATTGCCTATATGTATGCCAGCACATCTGATTTACGTTGTGCCAGTTATGTGCCTATAATGCCAGCCATCTGTTATTTGCCAGTTATGTCATATATGCCAGCACATCTGATTTACGTTGTTGCCAGTTATGTGCCTATATGTATGCCAGCACATCTGATTTATTGTAGCCAGTTATTGTATATGTATGCCAGCACATCTGATTTACGTTGTTTCCAGTATGCACTTATATGTATGCCAGCACATCTGATTTTTTTATGTATGCCTTTATCCGCACATCTGATTTACTTGTGCCAGTTATGTGCTATATGTATGCCAGCACATCTGATTTTTGTATGCCAGCAATCTGATCTATATGTATGCCAGCACATCTGATTTACTTGTGCCAGTTATTCCTATATGTATGCAGCACATCTGATTTACTTGTTGCCAGCATTGTATGTATGCCAGCACATCTGATTTACGTAGCCAGTTTTATGCGCCTATATGTTGTCCAAACACATCTGATTTACGTTTGTCAGCCAGTGTATGATCTTTATATGTATGCCAGCACATCTGATTTTATAGTGCCAGCTTGATGTGTCCTATATGTATGCCAGCACATCTGACGGTCCAGTTTATTGTATGTACAGCATCTGATTTAAGTTGCCAGTTATGTGCCTATATGTTGCCAGCACATCTGATTTATATTAGCCAGTTATTCTTATATTTTGCCAGCATATCTGATTTATTCACTTATGTTTTGCATTCAGCACATCTGATTTATTTGCCAGTTATGGACTTATATATGCAGCACATCTGATTTTTCTTAAGTTGCCAGTTTGTCCTATGTATGCCAGCACATCTGATTATTGTGCCTGTTTATTGCTTATATGTATGTACTCTGATTTATTTGTGCATGTTTGCTATATGTATGCCAGCACATCTGATTTATTGTGCCAGAATTAGTTTATATGTATGCCAGCACATCTGATTTACGTGCCATATGCTCCTATATGTATGCCAGCACATCTGATTTTTACGTATGTCCATTATATTATATATGTATGCCAGCACATCTGATTTACTTGTCCAGATCCTTATGTATACCAGCACATCGAGTAGTTTTAGACAGTTATGTGCCTATATGTATGCCAGCCATCTATTTAGGTTACCAGTTAGTGCCTATATGTATCCAGCCATCTGATTTATAGTATGCCAGCCATCTGATTTTATATGTATGCCAAACACATCTGATTTAGTTGTGCGAAGTTGCCTATATGTATGCCAGCACATCTGTTTACGTATGTTGCCAGTTTTAGTCTCTATATGTATACAGCACATCTGATTTACGTTGTGCCAGTTATGTCTATATGTATGTCAGCGTCTGATTTACGTTAGTGCCAGTTATGTGCCTATATGTATGCCAGCACATCTGATTTACGTATGTGCCATGTTATGTGCTAATATGTATGCCAGCACATCTGATTTACGTTGTGCCATTATGTGCATATGTCCAGCACATCCGATTTATGATGTGCCAGTTATGCCCCTATATGTATGCCAGCACATCTGATTTACGTTGTTGCCAGTTGATTGCCTATATGTATGCCAGCAATCTGATTTACGTTGTGCCAGTTATGTGCCTATATGTATGCCAGCACATCTGATTTACGTTGTGCCAGTTATGCGCCTATATGTATGCCAGCACATCTGATTTATGTATGTGCCAGTTGACTTATATGTATGCCAGCACATCTGATTTACGTTTGCCAGTTATTGCTATATGTATGCCAGCACATCTGATTTACGTTTCAGTTATGCGCCTATATGTATGCCAGCACATCTGATTTTATATGTATGCCAGCACATCTGATTTTATATGTATGCCAGCACATCTGATTTTATATGTATGCCAGCACATCTGATTTTATATGTATGCCAGCACATCTGATTTTATATGTATGCCAGCACATCTGATTTTATATGTATGCCAGCACATCTGATTTTATATGTATGCCAGCACATCTGATTTTATATGTATGCCAGCACATCTGATTTTATATGTATGCCAGCACATCTGATTTTATATGTATGCCAGCACATCTGATTTTATATGTATGCCAGCACATCTGATTTTATATGTATGCCAGCACATCTGATTTTATATGTATGTACATCTGATTTTATATGTATGCCAGCACATCTGATTTTATATGTATGCCAGCACATCTGATTTTATATGTATGACAGCACATCTGATTTTATATGTATGCCAGACATCTGATTTTATATGTATGCCAGCACATCTGATTTTATATGTATGCCAGCACATCTGATTTTATATGTATGCAAACATCTGATTTTATATGTATGTAGCACATCTGATTTTATATGTATGCCAGCACATCTGATTTATATGTATGCAGCACATCTGATTTTATATGTATGCCAGCACATCTGATTTTATATGTATTCCAGCACATCTGATTTTATATGTATGCCAGCACATCTGATTTTATATGTATGCAGCACATGATTTTATATGTATGCTAGCACATCTGATTTTTATATGTATGCCTTACACATCTGATTTTATATGTATGCTAGCACATCTGATTTATATGTTGCCAGCACATCTGATTTTATATGTATGCCAGCACATCTGATTTTATATGTATGCCAGCACATCTGATTTTATATGTATGCCAGCACATCTGATTTTATATGTATGCCAGCACATCTGATTTTATATGTATGCACACATCTGATTTTATATGTATGCCAGCACATCTGATTTTATATGTATGCCAGCACATCTGATTTTATATGTATGCCAGCACATCTGATTTTATATGTATGCCAGCACATCTGATTTTATATGTATGCCAGCACATCTGATTTTATATGTATGCCAGCACACTGTTTATATGTATGCTAGCACATCTGATTTTATATGTATGCCAGCACATCTGATTTTATATGTATGCCAGCACATCTGATGTTATATGTATGCCAGCACATCTGATTTTATATGTATGCCAGCACATCTGATTTTATATGTATGCCAGCACATCTGATTTTATATGTATGCCAGCAATCTGATTTATATGTATGCCAGACATCTGATTTTATATGTATGCCAGCACATCTGATTTTATATGTATGCCAGCACATCTGATTTTATATGTATGCCAGCACATCTGATTTTATATGTATGCCAGCACATCTGATTTTATATGTATGCCAGCACATCTGATTTTATATGTATGCCAGCACATCTGATTTTATATGTATTCCAGCACATCTGATTTTATATGTATGCCAGCACATCTGATTTTATATGTATGCCAGCACATCTGATTTTATATGTATTCCAGCACATCTGATTTTATATGTATGCCAGCACATCTGATTTTATATGTATGCCAGCACATCTGATTTTATATGTATGCCAGCACATCTGATTTTATATGTATGCCAGACATCTGATTTTATGTATGCCAGCACATCTGATTTATATGTATGCAGCACATCTGTTTTATATGTATGCCAGCACATCGTTTATATGTATGCCAGCACATTGATTTTATATATGCCAGCCCTCTGATTTTAAAGTATGCCAGCCCTCTGATTTTATATGTATGCCAGCACATCTGATTTTGCACTTTTATTTGCTAGGTAGCTTACCTAAGCCCTACTCAGTTGCATCTTACGACATTTGTCAGTCGCAGTGGTACTATTCTTTATCTCATTGCTGACCCCGGGAACACATGGACCAGGTTATCTCAAGTGTCCGTTCTTTGTTGTAAATTTCTCTCATTGCTGACCCCAGTAACACATGGACCAGGTTATCTCAAGTGTCCGTTCTTTGTTGTAAATTTGATTTTAAATTTCAAGGATCCTTTAAATTTTGGATGACTTCTTAACAATTTCATGATCTTTATTCAACAATTTCATGATCTTTATTCAACAATTTCATGATCTTTATTCAACAATTTCATGATCTTTATTCAACAATTTCATGATCTTTATTCAACAATTTCATGATCTTTATTCAACAATTTCATGATCTTTTAACAATAAATTTTTATATACAGTTTGTAAACCATGTTTTCTCTTCAATCAGTGTTCAATAGTTTCTGGTTTAACCTTGAACTTGGATGGTACCTTGAACTTGGAATCTATTTGTGCACTCGATTCTAGCATGAAATGTACGGAAATACAAACATATATTTTTGATGAATAAGATAACAGAAATTAAGTTTTATAAAGTCAAAGTCAACACTAGTCCAAAGTAGGGACATCTTGCATAAGGACAAACACAATAAGCTCCCATTAGTAGGGAATGACCATATGATCTTTGTTAACTATTCCATTAATATGATGCAGACTAATTAAAAAATCTTCTCTTTTTCTGGAATCCTGTTTTGCCTTACAGAGTCAGGATAAGAAGAGATTTCTAGAACAGGTTTTTGTGTGCGCTTCATATGTTTTTCACTGTCTTTGTTATTTCTGAGGTTCACCTACTGCATGGGCGACCTTTTGTTTTTTATCCATTGTATCGGAGTAACATTGCCATTTGAGTCTGTTGATAATATGTTTATGTTGCTGAACCATTTAATTTGTAGTTTCTTGATGAAGTTCAGTAGTGATGCCGCAGCCACTTTTTCCTGATGTTTTTATTTCTAAACGGGTCTCTTCTTGATACTCACAGCATTCAGTGTAGACACTTCATCTCTGTCGGGACTAGTTTTCTTCTATCGTTTGATGTCAGCGTCCAGATTTGGCACTGATAGCATAATGTTGGACGAAAGATTGTATTGTACAATGCTCGGTTATTGTTCATGGTGACATGTTTGCATTACAAATTAATGCCATTTGTCCTATCATTTGATTTGCTTTATTGTATCTATGTTGGATATCGTTAGCTATTCTTCCATTTATTGAAAAAGCTCCTAGTTATGTAAAGTCTTTGACTAGTTTTAATGGGCATTTGTTGATGGAGATATTGGTAGTGTTTTCCTCCATAGCGAATGTCATCACTTCGGATTTATCAATGTTTATTCTCATATTGTATTCATTGTTTGTTAACTGGAGTCTGTTAATATGTTGCTGTAGATGTTCCTCTGTTGTTGATATGATTGCCTGAGCGCTGGCAAAAAGAAATTCGTTTAAGAGTTCCCCAAGGTTGTTCCCTTCACTGGTGTTAGCTATTTTGCAGATTTAATCGATATATGTGCTCAAGAATAACAGTGAACATACACTTTCTTGTCTTACCCTTGATCTAAAGTGCAACTTTTCTGAGAGTCATGTCTTTGTTCTATCCGTACGCTGGCTGTTTATATAGAGGCTCTTGCATAGGTTAATTAAATGGTCATAAACTCAATAAATTGTCAATACTTTTCACAACATTTTCTTATCTACGCTGTCGAGTGATTTTCCCGTAATAATAGTATAATAAAAGTAAATGCTGTATTTTGTGTTACTTCATTAGGCTACTTGTTGACATTCAACTTTGATGTTGCAAAATGTGTGCCGTTGTTTTTATATCTTAGTATTTCTGAATTTTGATAGGAATCAATGAATGTAAGAAGTTGGCAGACACCAAATCTATGAAGGATATTGGAGCTGAACTCACAGAGAAAACTGCAGTGAACTCATGCAAACAGCACAAATTTGATTCTCATGAGTACTGGACATGCATGATCAAACAGCGGCCACTCACAGTTTATCATCCTGTTGGCACATGCAAAATGGGACCCATAGGAGACCTTACAGCCGTTGTAGATAGTGAACTGAAGTAAGTATGGCTACAAGTTCGTTATGTCGTTCTGAGAGCCCTTTACTGTTGAGCAAAGAATAGAACCACAACTTCTTCCATATCAAGTAAGATACGACTCGATAGTGTTGAG
>JADZMA010002725.1:0-11208 GCA_020796225.1 Arion vulgaris
GATCTTTCGTCCTGATCTCAGTGTGGTGAGATCGGGCTCTGTCTATCAAAACGGATGATAAACATAGGTCCGTGTTAAATTTGAGCAAGTAAAGAACCATGACGGTTAAAAATCAATAGGCGGGCGGGAACCGCTGGGGCAAATTCATAGAAAAAAAAATTCCTACAGAATATATCTTACCATCTTCAAAATTACTCAAGGTTCCTCGTGGGTTGCTACGGAGTTCGTCACTGCCGCGAGATCTTCCTTGAAATATGGATTGGAGCACCTAGTTATAAACGAAGTGCAATGATGGTCAATCGTCTCCCCACCTCACACCACACCAACCACTTACGTGATCCATATGACGCAATGACTGCGAGGACAGGACTTCGTTCGAACATCTCGTCAGGGGCGCAGCCGGATGCAGCAACTCCACATCATATTTTGCTGACAGGCTGCATTCTCTCCTCCTGTCACAGACAATCGTAACGATCTGTCGGTTTGTCAACTGGTCCCTGTCATTCTGTCACGTTTGTCTTTGCAGTCCTGTCATTGTTCCGTTTGTCACAATCACTGTTATTCTGTCAAGTTGGTACATGAAATTTGTCTTCTTCTTCTCGAACCCATATAGACCACTCTGTTAACCTCTCTGTGTGATTTTTATGTAATCTGAGCCAAGAGCGATTGTACGTTATGCCAGTTATGCACCCTACAAGTAGTCAACACATCCATTTCTGCGACCTTTTATTTATTTGGGTACTTCTTGGTCCTACATCAGTCGCCTCTTACGACATGCCTTGTAGGTAGCAGTGGTACTATTCTTTGCTTCCATTGTGGGGCCCGCCCACATGGACGATCCATGGGAAAAACATGTCTGTCAGAATCATTCATGGGAATAACATATCTGTCAAGTCTTCATGGGAAAAACATGTCTGTCAAGTCGATACCTGGGAATCCATCTTCAAGTCGATGGAATAATGTCTGTCAAGTCGATTTCATAGAATAACGAAAACGTGAAAAAGTACTAGTTTTACAAAGTAGCAAAACAATATACACGACGTTTCGAACAAACCTTTATCCAAAAGGGTAAAAATAATAAAAATAAAAATATAACTTAAGTCTAAACTAAATCAATTCTAACGAATATGCCAGCGAAGTTGGGAAAAAGACTAAAAAGATATAAGCAAGTTGAATGCATTTGAAAAATTTGTCTACGACAAATATGAATATAAAAGGAATTCAGAGAAGTGATGAAATCAGAAATGTCTGGTAACCACTGGGGACAACTGTTATAAGAAGGGAAAGATGGAAAATGTTGGACACACTGAAGAAATGATCAGGAATTAAACAGGCATTGAAGTGGAGACAAAGGTTCAAGAAAGAGGATGACCTAGGGACCTAAACATTTTGCTGAGAGAGACAAGAAATATCGGTCTCAGCTCCATGGAGGAGATTGAGCAAGTTGTCAGGATAAGCAGTATGAATAAATTGCAAAAGACCCTATGTAACTATAACGTATGAAAATATTATTATTATTATAAATTGCACTGCCTTCTAACTACCAAATTAAACATTTATAAATCTCATTCTAATTACATTCTTCTGTAAATCTCATTCTAATTACATTCTATCTGTAATCTTTCTAATTTCATTCTATCTGTTTTCATTCTAATTGCATTCTATCTAAATCTCTTTCTAATTACATTCTATCTTAAAATCTCATTCTAATTAAATTTTATCTGTAAATCTAATTATAATTTTCTATCTAAATCTCATTCTAATTGCATTCATATGTAAATCTCATTAACAATATTTTTAAATTCTATTTTTTTTTTCCCCAAGAGTTCCATCCATTATCGTCATCACGTGAATCAAATGTCAACACGTGACACTAAGTCAACAATTTGTAAATGTATCACACATTGATTAATCTACAGGATAAGATTGATTGATTGATTGGATCTACCTATCGCATTTTAGAGTAACCATGTATGCTCCGATCTCTTTATTACATAAAGATCTCAGCTGCATTGCAAAACTCCTACTTGGCTTTAGTCCACTCGAATGTAAATTTTAAGATGATGAAGACTTATGACATTTTTAAATAAATCTTTTTTTAATAATTGCCTGGGGAGTTTCAGCCTTCTTCTGATTTTTCCATGGTTTTATTACGTGCTCAAATTGAAAACGGGGCCTACGTTTTTTTCGTGCGTCTGCGATAGGACCCAGAACTCGATCTCACCTACACTGAGATCAGGATCTCTGCAAAAAAAATTCCCGATGGCTCCACGGGGCAGACCTGGTTTTGGCACGGGGACAATCACCTAACCTCTACGACGAGATCTCTCAGGACAGAAATAACCGGGTTTCAAATAC
This sequence comes from Arion vulgaris, assembly GCA_020796225.1. Lineage (NCBI taxonomy): Eukaryota > Metazoa > Mollusca > Gastropoda > Stylommatophora > Arionidae > Arion > Arion vulgaris. The sequence goes on from JADZMA010002725.1 coordinate 2,359, forward strand.
ATCTTTATGGTGGCGTAGATGCTGACGCTCGCCCCCGTTCAAGGTACTCGGGTTTGCCCCCCCTTGGGGCGATCGGTATTTTCGAAACCCGACTCAGTGGGTGAGATCAGGTTCTAATCCTTCGTTCTTCTAATCTTCACACGAAACTTCACGAGGACATTATACATCTATCCTGCTAATAAATAATTAGTACTGCACACAGCGTCTATCTCTTTTTTTCTAAACGCCCTGACGGTGGACGGGAACAAATGAGCACCATTCTTCTCTATTCTTGGCCTTCTTCTGTATTATATTCCAGCTGTGATTCATTTCTTTCAGTTCTGGTTCTACTGTTCTCCAGGTCGTTTAGTATTCCACGTTTTCGTTTACCCTCTGGTTGTTCATTTTGTCATTTTCATGACATAGCTAGTTTTCATGCTATCTAAGTCAGGGCCTTTTTGGATGATGGGGTTCCGATTCTCTTTGTATCCCCTAAAGTCGGAAGACACGCCTGTATGACGAGGACACTGATAATAAGAAAGCTCCTTCAAAAAAATCAGTCAAAACTATACAGACCCCGACTATACCTGTTGATAGGGGGCGCGAAACAGAAGAAGAATATTCTATTGTTGGCACTGTGCAAGCAGTTCTAATACAGGAAAAAACATGAAAACAAATTACGAGCAAAGAAACAGAAGTAAGATTTCAAAAAACATTGCATATTTCTGTGTCACATACACGGATGCGATTCAGGGAACATACCAACATTAAAACAAAATTGTAGCTTTTTAAACAATGTGCTATAAAATAGTTCTTAGAATATTCTGGACAGAGAAGAGAAGAAACAAAGACATCCTACAAGACCTGCATATCGAGGCATTGGCTCATAAATAACATCATTCCGGAAGATGAAATATGTTAGTCCCTTAAACGCCACATCGGTCTGAAGAAAGTTAATGGAAGGCATGGTTCCTGGAACACGAGGAGGACGAGCCAAGACGAAGGTGGTGGGGAAAATCAAAAAGCCCTTTAACGACGCTAGAAAAAGGCCGGAGAACTTGCAGGACAGAAGGCTTTCAGGCGGGCTGTGATGAATGCGACGTTCACCCCAAGACATGCTACTAATTTGGGGGAGCACTAACCTTCAAGGTATGCCAGTAACAGCTTCTTGCTGGGGCCCGTGTATGTAAGCAGTTCTAAGACAAGGCTTGATATGAAGTACAAAATGAAGAGCACTAACCTTCATAGGTATGCCAGTAACGATGTCTTCTGGCACTGTGTTTAACAGTTCTAAGACAAGGCGATATGAAGTACAAAATGAAGAGCATAGCCTTCATAGGTATGCCAATGGTCGGCTGTTTTGCTGGCCTTGTTGTAAAAGAGTTCCTAAGACATGCTTGATATGAAGGAACATAATGAAAGCACTAACCTTCATAGGTATACCGGTAACAGCTGTCTTGCTGGCACTGTGTTGTAAGCAGTTCTAAGACATGCTTGATATGAAGAACATAATGAAGCACTAACCTTCCTAGGTATCCAGTAACAGCTGTCTTGCTGGCACTGTGTATATAACAGTTCTAAGACAAGCTAAATGAAGTACAAAATGAAGAGCACTACCTTCATTGGTGTGCCAGTAACGGCTGTCTTGCACGTGTGTAAGCAGTTCTAAGACAGCTTGATAGAATATAAAATGAAGAGCACTAACCTTCATTGGTATTCCATGCTGCTGCTTGCTGGCACTTTGCAAACCCAGTTCTAGACATGCTTGATATGGTACAAAATGAAACCAACTTCTGGGTTGCCAGTAACAGTTGTAGAACATAGCTGAAAATGTTGCACAGATGAACCAGCTTGTTGTACAGATGTGGGCGACAGCGTGTGGTCACCTCTACGCTCAACTGGAGGCTGACCGGGAAAGTACAAGCGCTATTGTTATGTTTACCAATCAATCAATTTTCTGAGATTGTAAAACAAACAACAGCACAATACGCGCATATACAACAATCACTTAACCACACGTTTGTGCACTTTACAGTAAACACACACCATGCGCCACCACAATGAAGCTTCTAACAAGTACAGGGTGACATCTTATTCCCAACTGTCAGGCAGGCGTGGTGACAGATAGGTGGTGATAGAAAGGTGGTGAACAGGCCATGAAGGGGATTGACAGAGATGTTGTGGCTATGGTTTTCTTCATGGTTGTCATGGGCTGGTGCTTGACACACATCTTCACTCACTCTATACCCTCTGTGTCAGGCAGGTAAAACAGAAAAGATTGAAACAACCAGATAAATTTTCACCTGTCTAAGGGACTGTCTGCAATGGGGTGTCTTGTCCAAGTGGGACCAAGTGTACAATAACTAGCTCTAACTTCAATGGACAGTCTGAAAAAGAAAAAAAGATATAAATTAGGAAGATATATAAATAAGAGAAGATATATAAATAAAGGAGGTATAAATTAAAAAGAGAGATATATAAATAGAAAGCAGAATATAAATTGAGAAAAGAGAGATATACATTGAGAAAGAGTTGTATAAATTGGAGAACAAGAGATATAAATTGGAGAAGCAGAGATATAAATTAGAAAGATATACATTAGAGAAAGAGTTGTATAAATTGGAGAAGCGAAAAATATAAATGGGAAGCGAGAGATTTAAATTAGAGAAGAGATGTAACAGGGTAGCAGAACAATGCGCAAAATTACGGCCCTTGGTTTCAAAAGGTAGGTGAATAACATGTGACCGAAATTTACGACCAGATGGCAACAGGCTGGTGATGGCAATCAATTTCTGATGAGTGCTATATAAGGTGGGACTCAGTCAGGACACAAGATCGAGAGAAGGACACGAGAAACCGGAACACAAAAGCACGGAAGATTCGGAATTGGGCGGAAAGTGATACAATAGGGAACTATTATAAGAAATTAACGAAATGTTAGATAAAGGGGCTGAGTTTTTAGGTTTGAAAACCAAAGTGTCAACCTCGTGATATTTATTCTATTAGCGTCGATATAACGTTTTCAGAAACTAGTTATCGTCACTGTACAGATAATTTCTCAAGTTTCCCAAGCCCCAGCTTGTGTTCCCCTCAGATCAGTAGCCATCAACCACGTGGCGAAGCTTTCATCTTAGGTTGTCAATCTTTCATTAGACTTTCGTTCTACGGGGTCGTTCTTTGAGAACGTGTGACTTTGTCGTATTTTTCTCACTCAGCCTGATTTTAACTTGTTCAAATAATAGTTACCACGTGGGTCAGTTGTCAAGCATTAGCCTTTGGTTTAGTCAGAGACGACGATCCAGTTCTACTTCGTCAATTAACTAGAGCTTCAATTAACTAGTACCGTCAGTTTAGAAAGGTTTTCAGTTTTAAACCCAAACGTGAATCTTGTGTGTAGAGATAGACTGTAAATTCCAGGACATCGGAAGAAAATTAAAAATTAGTGTTGAACATTGGGCGATCGGCGTATTAAGACAGTTAATTTAATAGTTAAGAACCAGTTCCTAGGGAGAATCGGTTGGATGTGACATTTTAAATTTTCAGTGTTAAATGTGTTATTTTTAATTGTTGTATTTTTATAATACTTGTGATGTTTATGAAATGTTTATGCACGTATGTAACTCAGAAGTGAATAATTAGAGAAAAAGTAAAGAAAAAGATTAGATAATTAAAATTTTTCTTGATAACCTTTATAGATGCGAGAATCAGATCTAGAATAAAGACCTTGTACATGATAATTTGATACCAAATATTTTGTATTTCTAACTGTTTAGGATAGTATACGTGGATTTAAATGTATTCAGTATATAAGGGTTCTACCCTTACCGTTAGAGATATATACCTTAAATTTACAGATATATCTATATACTATATATATATATAGAAAAGAAAGATATAAATAGGAGACGGGGAGATATAAATAAAAGTGAGAATAAATAAGAAGCGAGAGATATAAATAAGAGGAGATACTTCAGGTGTTCAAGATAAAGCAGCCGTAAATGGAGCTAATCGGCATATATTGTGGAAATGAGAAGGTTCGTTATGACGTGGTATGGTCAGGATGAGGGTGCTGCGTGGGTTGTTAGTGATTTTGCTTCGAAGGCCTGGTGGTCTGGGTTCAGCTCCCGTTGGGGGAATTTTCCCGACCGCGACGGCTCTCAGGTCGACCCAGCCTCAACTGGGTACCAGACATGCTCTGGAAAGTAAAGGCCGGCGGCGTTGCGACCACATCACATCGTGTGCCGATGGTCAATGAAAATACAGGCCTAACACTGTATTGACCTATATACCATAAGGTATGAAAGGGTTCCTTTACTTTTTTTTTTTATAGGTAAAGGTTGTGTGATGGTTTTAATTGTATGTGGAAAGGGTGATGAACAAATGTGACGTAGTACAAGCTAGTCAGAACCGGTTTAAATAGAAATAGACGAGATGCAATGCGTACCTGGCAAATTTATATTTATCACTGGGCTCTTTTAAGTTAAAACCCCCTGTATATATATAAATAAGAAGAGAGAGATAAAATTTTAAAGAACAACGGGGAATATAAATCAGAGACAGGGATATAATTTGAAGAAGATATACATTAAAAGAAAGAGAGAAATTAGAAAGATATAAATTAAAAAGGAGATATAAATTTGAGAAAGAGCGCCCGTGTGGTGCCGGGGCCAGGGAAGCAAAATAGTACCACCCAACCTCAATGCATGTCTAGAGGCGACTGATTTAGGCCCTAGGAATGCGACCTAGTAAATAAAAGCGTCACAGAAATCGGATGTGCTGGCCTACTTGTAGGCGCTAACTCCAACGTACAATCGCACGGCTCAGATCCCACAAATCACACAGGTGGTTGACAAGTGGTCAGATGGATCGGCAATGGATGCAACCATGAATGGTGGGGGCAGGAGTGTACATTAGGCACAGATGCTACCACTGTCTCTAGCAGCTCCTACTGGAAGAATATTTAACTACAAGCAGAACTCATAGCCCTTCGTGGCAGCACACCTGAATAAGCCTGGCAGCTACAGAAGATGGTATTTCTTCCCAGACTTTGCCCCATTACAACCCCTGAGGCTAAATCACTAAACATGTACAAAACTAAAGAGAACTTGCTCAGCTTTCAGAAAAGGCGAAATTCACTTGCAGTGGATTCCATCTCACTTGGCATTGCAGGCAATGAGTGCTGATGTCTTAGCAAAGGAGGCAGTGCCAAAACAGATTCCCAACCCTTGTCTTTTCAAGAGGTCAAACCCCCCTACGAAAATCTGCAGTAGACTGGAAGACAAACACTGGATATGATTATGGAAAAGACTCCCTAAAAGACCTAAGCAGAACAGACCAGATCATTATATTTCGACTACCACCAGACACTGCAGACTCAACAAACCTATACAGACTGAATAAGTCAAACAGCTCTCTGCCAGTGTCAGCAGGCAGAACAACACCGAACATATCCGCCAAGACTGTCCTCTTCTGTGTGAGCGAGAAGCAACTATGAACCCAGTCGACCTGAAAACTAAGCTTTGAAACCTGACCAGACCTGAAGCTGTCTGCCAGTTGTGGTCCAGTAAATTAAGCGCATGACCAGAGATCGCTGAAGAAGAAGAAAGGTTGACAAGTGGTCAATATGGAGCGTTCGAAGAAGAAGAAAAGAGAAAAATTAGAAAAGAAGTGATGTCGCTAGCAGGGATAACATATTACACCAACTCCCAATTAGATTAGGGTTGTCTGTGATCACTCTAATTCACTAACATATAGAACTTTCCATCGTCTTACATCTCCCACCCCATCGACAGCACACGTACACACATATGCATACATACACACATACTTTTCTATCTTTTGTAACATCAGCACCGTAGTACACACACACACACGCACGTATTTTAACTAGTGAAGAATAAAATCGATAAAAATGACCGTTTTTTGTTTGATAAAACGATAATGAGATCGATGTTAGATCAAAGCTTTATCAAAGGTTGATAGATGATAGAACATTAGCTCAAACGGCGTGACTTTTACTCAATCGGACGTTTGGTCCTCTATCTTTAGATCTACATAATTGTCAGATCGATAGCCTGTCTCTAGCTGAGTTTCTCGTCCGATTCCAGACTCCAATACCAGCAGGTTTTAAAGTAGAAGACTTCTAAGTGGCAGTAGAGTTTGTCTTATCAATGTCTGTCACTGATATATCATCTGAAATATGCGTGGGTGAGGGGGGGTGGATGGGTGTGTGAGTGTGGTGGGGCGTGAACGGGTGCGTGGTGGAGCGTGACGGGTGCGTGTGGTGGGAGGATAGGCGGGTGCGTTAAGTATGAGTGACAGGCCTGTGCATGAGTGTGAGGAAGCGGGTACGTGGTGAGTGGTGTGGGCGTGTGCGTGAAGTGTAGGGGAGAAGTGGGCGTGAAGTGTAAGGTGGAAGGGTGGGCAGTGCGTGTAAGTGTGAGAAAGTGGGCATGTGCGAAAAAGTGGGAGGGTGGGCGGGTTCGTGAAGTGTGAGGTGAGCGTGAAAGTGTAGTGGGTGGTGCTGAAAGTCGAGTGAGCGGGCGTTGGCGTAAAGTGGGCGTGTGCATTTGCGTGAAAGTGTGAGGGGGAATTTGGGCAGTTGTGAAAGTGTTACGGTAGGTACGTTAAAGTGTGAGTGGGAGGGTGGCGGTGCGTGGAAGTGTAGGTGGGCGTGTGGAAGTGGGAGGCGGGCGTGTGGAAAAGTGAGTCTGCGGATGGGAGTGTGCGTAAAGTGTGAGTCCAGGTGGGAGTGTGAAAATGTGGAGTCAGCGGGGGGGAGTGTGGTGAAAGTGTGAGTCAGCGGGTGGGAGTGGGGAAAATGTGAGTCAGCGGGTTGGAGTGTGCATAAAAGTGGAGTGGGAGGCGGGCGTGTGTGAGAAAATGTGAGTCGGGTGGGGTGTGCGTGAAAGTGTGGTGGGAGGCGGGCGTGAGAAAATGTGAGTCAGCGGTGGGGTGTGCGTGAAAGTGTGAGAAGGCGTGGTGTGAAAATGGAGTCAGCGGGTGGAGTGTCGTGAAAAGTGTGAGTGGGAGGGCGGGCGTGTGTGAGAAATGTAGGTCAGTGGTGGGGTGAGTGGGGTTGCGTGAAGTGTGGTGAGCAGATAAGTTAATCCGTCTTGCCGTATCTTCTAATATGACATCATGCAGCGTGTGTGTGTGTGTGTCAAGTCTGTCTTTCAGAGTCCCCATCTGCTGAGATAGTCTGCTTGACCCCCAATTTAAAACCCAAAGCCCCATGAATACCCTAATGCTCCCAGGGCCCCTTCTGTGGCAGATTCTATAACCTCAGTCTATTAACTATCTGATGTATGGGTTTAGAAACATGGACAACAACTAAAACAATCACGCATTCTCAACTGGTGTCACACAGAATAGAGGACTGAGATGGTATAATAGTGTCACAAATGATGAACTTATGGAGAGAACAAGACAGATTCAGAAACCAATAGGTGAAGAAAGGACGCTATATACCCAGATAGGGCGCTCAATATGACATCATCATCATCATTAAATACTTGTCCTGAGCAAAACTTTGCCACCCCAACAGTCCTCCAGAATTTCTCTCTCTCATGGGCCAGATGTCCTCCCTTTTACGCTGTCTGTTTCAAACCATCAGTCACATCCTGAATCCATCTTCTCCGTGGTCTTCTCTTCTTCTCTTTCCAGGTATGCCTCCTTCCATGTAGTCTTCTCCAGACTTCATGTTTTTTTATATGCCCAAAATATCTCAATTTTCTCTTTCTTATTTGTAGCATCAGCCTTTTCTTTGATTTTGAGTTCTTTCTGGATAGATCTTTTGTTCTCTTCTCTGCCCCAAGATATACGAAGGACTCTTTGTAACCTATTTTAAAAAAGCCCATATATGTTTTCCACTGCTTTATTAAATGTTCTACTTCACACCCATACTTGCCCTGGAATATCATGATCTTATATTTATGATCTTTGTTTTCTTATCAGTTCCGTTCCATACATTTTGGTTTTTAATTTTGTAAACCATTTTGTTCTTCCTTTAATTTCCTTATCAATTTCCATCTGTTGTTCAGTGAACAGATATTCTCTCCATTGTAAAAATATCGTTTGTCATATTCTTTTTTCGTTGTCATTATTTTGTTTTGCCACATTGAGATATAGATTTTTTTTTTCGCTTTTATCTTTCCTTCTCCCAAATTTTCTCAATCCCTTTTTGTGATGTTGACAATAACACTGTATCATCAGCGTATCTTAGTTCAGGTATTTTCTTCCTCGATGGATATGACTATCTTAAAAAACTTGAGGGTATAACAAAAGCAGGGGCCCTGTGGTATATTTTCTCAGTATGATGCAAGTCTTCGAAATGCCGCCTCGTTAAAAAGTTTTTTCTTTAAAAAATCCTTCAATTGTGATTTTGGTTTCGGTGTTTTGTCCCTACTTACGGTGTGGCCCGGTCAGCCCTCTCTGTATCATAGAACATACGACCTGAAGGATTCCTTTCCTGGAACTAACCGGAAAGCGATAGAAGGACGTCTAGAAATACATGGAGAAGAGATTTGAAGGCAGAGATTAACAATAAACAGAAGAGCTGGGGGATTTGAAAAACCTAAAGTCGAAAGTTGACTTCATTGCCCAGGTTTACCCTGTAGCTCAGTCCCTCTCACAGAAATGGCACGCCACCTGCCGAAGTACTGCACATATCACGAACTTCGTAGCTCCCGCAACAATCTCTGGAAATTGATCGTGAACAAAACTTCGGTCGGTTAACCCACGACCTTCGACTCACAAAGCCAAGGGCTTACCATAGCCACAGAGTTTGGAAGACTTGACCTTGAGGGTTTGGGTTTAGGGCCTTGAAACGGGGTTGTTTTAAAAAAGGCTTTTTTGTTCTTTTCATTTACT
>JADZMA010002726.1:0-11207 GCA_020796225.1 Arion vulgaris
GACTCCCCTTAGCTAAACCAACAGAAGACGGGTACTAACTACACTAACTGAAGAGCTGATCTACTAATTACACTAACTGAAGGTCTGACCTGCAATCACACTCAACTAAAGAGCTGACCTACTAATTCACACAGCTGTAGGTCTGCCTACTACGATACATCTGCAGATTTGACCTACTAACTACACTAACTGAAGATCTGATCTACTATTTACACTAACTGAAGGTCGGACCTGCAACTACTACATCTGAAGATCTGACCTACTAACTACATATCTGAAGGCCTGACCTACTAACTACACTATAGCAAAACTTTTCGATGTGCACACATTACACGGATGGACTACCGAGACTGATACTTGGGTGATCTAATTACTAGTACTCTGTAGTCGGATTAAAGCCTGCCTGAATGGCAAGGGTCACTGGCGATAAGGAAAGCAAGTCTTCGCGCAACTTGTCAGAGATGTAATATTATATTTTCTGACCAATCCTGACTTCATTGCAGGCGGAAAAAAGAACAAATCAGTCGGGTCGAGCATAAATGCATTTAAATAAAAATACCACAGAAAAATATTTACAATTTAATGAACACAATGAAACAAACACACAAAAAAAACAAAACAAATAAAGAGAGAGTTAACCATTAAAGATTAAAATAGAATGCTAATGACAATGGACAAGACAGTGAAAACTGAAGTATTTTCTCACATAAAAAGTCATGAGGGCTTGGGAAAAAATCACAGTTACAGCTTCTAGAAGAGAAAACTCATGAATTAGTAGGAGCCAGATTGCATAGTACCAACGTGCTCAGGTAAGAATTCAGCCGGAGTTACCGGAGATCACAAGGGGATCAAAGAATAGTTACACTGCGACATACAAGGCATGTCGTAAGAGGCGACTAGGGTATGGGACTAGAGAAGCTACCCTAGTAAATAAAAAACGACGCAGAAATCGGATGCACTTGTAGACGTACAACTGTCACAACGTACAATCGCTCTTAGACTTGGATCACATACAAATCACAAAGATTGGTTTAACAAATTGTCGATATGGAGTGTTCGAAGAGAAACAAAGAAGAAGAAGAAGAAGGTAAGAATTCTCAGAAATCAAACCACAACCATCTTGTGACCCTCGTATTCCAGTACTATTAGATAAAACTCATTCATTAAAAACAAAACCAACACAGCACGCAAAAACATGATTATATTATGTCACAAATAAAATTGAACGCTAAGGAATATCAATATTATTACACTTGTCATAAATAAATAATCAGGATCTAGTCAACTTGAGTATTAATGTATGAAATGAAAATCGTGGGAATCCTCTACAGGATGAGCCATCAACCACAGTAAAGGGGTCTTTTGATTTAGGCCCCTTATAAGTTCAGTAGATTGCCATTGCTTTCGAAAATTAGGTCTATTTTTTACCTTGTGTAAAAATTCCAGGGGAAGGAATTTGTTTCAAACTTGCCCACCGTGGGTTTGAACCAGACGCTTGTGTGTGATCGAGCTTACTACCATTGAGATATTACGTTAAATATGTCATTTTTGCTTGTTATGTGGGGACTACATAAGAGAACCGGAAGAGAACAGTGGACATAAGAGAACCGAAGAGAACTGTGGACTCATAAAGATGACCTGAAGAGAACAGTGGACAATAAGAGAACTGAAGAGAACTGTAGACTAATAAGAGAACGGGAAGAGAACTGTAGACAATAAGAGAAACCGAAGAGAACTGTGGACTACATAAGAGAACTGAAGAGAACAGGGACTACATAAGAGAAACCGGAAGAGAACTGTGGACTACATAAGAGAACCAAGAGAACAGGATTTCAAAGAGAACGAAGAGAACTGTAGACTAATAAGAAAAACCGAAGAGAAACAGGGGACTTATAAGAGAACCGAAGAGAACTTGACACATAAGAGAACCGAAGAGAACAGTGGACTACATAAGAGAACCGAAGAGAACTGTGATAATAAGAAAACCCGAAGAGAACAGTGGACTATAAAGAGAACCGAAGAGAACTGTAGACATATAAGAGGACCGAAGAGAACAGTGGACTACATAAGAGAACCAAGAGAACTGTAGACTCATAAGAGAACGAAGAGAACTGTAGACTACATAAGAGAACAGAAGAGAACTGTAGACTACATAAGAGGACCAAGAGAACTGTAGATCATATAAGAGAACGAAGAGAACTGTAGACTACATAAGAAAAACCGAAGAGAACTGTAGACTACATAAAAGAACCGAAGAGAACATAGACTCATAAGAGAACCAAGAGAACTGTAGACTACATAAAAGAACTGAAGAGAACTGTAGACTAATAAGAGAACGAAGAGAACTGTAGACTCATAAGAGGACAGAAGAGAACTGTAGACTAATAAGAGAACTGAAGAGAACTGTAGACTACATAAGAGAACCAAGAGAACTGAGATACATAAGAGAACTGGAAGAGAACTGTAGACTACATAAGAGAACTGAAGAGAACGTAGATAATAAGAGTATTGAAGAGAACAGTGGACTATAAGAGGACCAAGAGAACTGTAGATTTTAATAAGAGGACAGAAGAAAAACAGACTACATAAGAGAACTGTAGACTAATAAGAGAACTGTAGACTACATAAGGGGACAGAAGAGAACTGTAGACCTACAAGAGGAAGAAGAGAACTGTAGACTAATAAGAGAACAGACTAATAAGAGAACTGTAGATACATAAGAGGACAGAAGAGAACTGTAGACTACATGAGAACCAAGAGAACTGTAGACTACATAAGAGAACCAAGAGAACTAGACTACATAAAAGAACCGAAGAGAACAGTAGACTACATAAGAGAACCGAAGAGAACTGTAGATACATAAAAGAACTGAAGAGAACTGTAGATAAATAAGAGAACGAAGAGAACTGTAGACTACATAAGAGGACAGAAGAGAACTGTAGACTACATAAGAGGACCGAAGAGAACTGTAGACTACATAAGAGGACAGAAGAGAACTGTAGACTACATAAGAGGAAGAAGAGAAACTGAGACTAATAAGAGAAAGAAGAGAACGGGTAGATAATAAGAGGACAGAAGAGAACTGTAGACTATATAAGAGGACAGAAGAGAACTGTAGACACATAAGAGGACAGAAAGAGAACTGTAGACAATAAGAAAACCCGAAGAGAACTGTAGACTACAAGAGAACGGGAAGAGAACTGTAGACTACATAAGAGGACAGAAGAGAACTGTAGACTACTAAGAGAACTGAGACTAATAAGAGGACAGAAGAGAACTGTAGACTACATAAGAGAACTGTAGACTACATAAGAGAACTGTAGACTACAAAAGAGGACCGAAGAGAACTGTAGACTACATAAGAGAACGGGAGATATATAAGAGAACTGTAGACTACATAAGAGGACAGAAGAGAACTGTAGACTAATAAGAGAAACGGGAAGAGAACTGTAGACTACAAAGAAAACCCGAAGAGAACTGTAGACTACAAGAGGACAGAAGAGAACTGTAGACTACATAAGAAAAATGAAGAGAACTGTAGACTACATAGAGGACCGAAGAGAAACTGTAGACTAATAAGAGAACTGTAGACTACATAAGAGGACAGAAGAGAACTGTAGACTATATAAGAGGACAGAAGAGAACTGTAGACTAATAAGAGAACTGTAGACTACAATAAGAGGATGAAGAGAACTGTAGACTAATAAAGAGAACTGTAGACTACATAAGAGGACAGAAGAGAACTGTAGACTACATAAGAGGACAGAAGAGAACTGTAGACTACATAAGAGGACAGAAGAGAATCAGACTACATAAGAGAACCAGATACATAAGAGAACTGTAGACTACATAAGAGAACCAGACACAAAGAGGACCGAAGAGAACTGGATAATGCTACAAATAAGAAAGAGAAACATGAGGTAATCTATACTTATAAAATGATGTATGTATGTATGTATGTTTTTCCCTATAGACTCGGAAACTACTGAACAGATGTAGCTGAAATTTACAGGATATGTTTGTTTTAATGTCGGGATGCTACCCTGTCAAGTTTGAAATAGGTAGCGCTGAAGCTTGAAACACCCAAAAAATAATAACACGCATTTATCGAGAGTTTTAAGAAATTCCATTAACGTTTCCGACGAAAACGCAAATTTCATCGAGAGTTCTTCCGGAAGTTTCAGATGCATCTACACGTTTCCGATGACGTATGATTCAAGTCAATATTTCAAACAGCGTTAAAGCAATATTTCAAACAAGCCGTTACAAGCTGAAGGTTTGTTTCTAATCATGATCATGATACTGAAAATCATATTTAAGTTCCATCTATTCCATCAATGTTTGTTAGCTATGTTGGAAAAAATTGCTTATATTCAATTAACTAAACAAAACTACGATCCGAGGAATATGTCATTTGAGGGAAGCTATTGGCCGGCATTTCTATAAATGGAAGAGGGTTATTTGCCATCAACGTTTACCGATGTACAATGTACTGTTATATGTATGAATATTACCCAATATTAGATTACACGACAGAAACGGGGTTACCATTTATTATTTTGTAAATCAATCCATACCATTGACCGCATAGTGTGCAATTCTAAATTAGTACAACCATTTCTCAATAGGTGGGTGAGTAGTTTCGACAAAATGATTCATACAGTTTCCCCTGATTTTTAAAAAACATTTTACTCGCAGTTTCTATATTTCAATAGAATTTAATCAAAATGCTAATTTTTTTATTTATTCCAGGAAACATCAATATATATTTGATTCCGTGTGGAAGACAAACAAGCTGCAGTTATTTACACGCTCTTCACTGAATTTTCCAAATCAATTATTATGCCTGAATATTCCCCAATATTAGATTACATGACAAAAACGGTGACCATTTAATTTTTTAAATCAATCCATACCATTGACGCCATAGGGGGGTGAAATTTCCCTAAATTAGTACAACCATTTCGCAATAGGTTATGAGAATTTTTCGACAAAGATTCATAATTTTTCTGATTTTTTCAAAAATTTTATTTCGTATTTTCTATGCATTTCCTAATAGAATTTAATCAAATGCAAATTTTTTTTATTTATTCCAGCGAAACATCAACAGTGATATTTAATCCATGTGTGAAGAAACAAGATGGTTATTTCCCCGCCTTCACAAATTTTCCACATTTGAATTATGCCCCGAACGAAAAGTTTATTGGCCCATCTAAAATAGAGCACGAAAGAGAAAGGATACTAGTTTGAAACAGATGAGCAACAAAAAGCAAGACTGCAAACTGTTGAGTACGCACTGTTGAAGCCTGCTCGTCCTGAAACAGACGAGCAACGTGAGGCAAGACTAGGAACCAATCGAGTACGCACTGCTCAAGTCCGTTCAGTTTAAACAATCGAGTAACGGAAGCGTTCAAACCGTTCGATACGCACTACTCATCCAGACCTAACACCACGCTGATTTAAATTTAGGGCATTCCATTACAATACCAATTATGATTACAGTCTTTATCCAAATGTGGTTATTGGAAAATGGATAGATTATATGTAATTACAGTTTTAATCAAAATCCTACATTCGTTGTTCATCATCTGTTTGTGCAATTCGGGAAATGATCAAGACATTTCAAATATCAAAAGGAAGCAAATGGCAGTTTTGAGTGGCAAAAATAACTGCATCCATCGATGAAAGCGAGCATTATCAATTGGGGTGTTACATTAGTAGAATGAAGCAGTATGGGGCATTTTATCATTTCCAATTCATGAACGACATCCAACAGTTGTTCATTTGGCAGTGCACCTTGAAAAAGATGGGTACTTTCAACAGATAATGCACATGCACGAGCATTGTCACCATCGCCAACAACGTTAACTGCATTTTTCTTATTGTGTAGAGATGATATATTTGCAAAGACGCTACTTTACTCTGAACTGCCAACATACTACACATGGAATGCAGAGCGAAAAAGTTTCAAGTCGCAAAAACAAGGTAAAGAGTGAAGGACATTCCAATTTTTATTCGACCAATGTTAGGTCGTTTGTACACTGTCATCCAAACAATGGAATGCTTTACTTGGATTACTGTTAATCAACAAACTGGGCCAACATCCTTTCCCAAAAATTGAGAACAGTTAATCTCAGTATTGCATTTATCGTGAAGCTTGCCAAGAATTAAATCTTCTGAAAACGATGCACATTGGGACACTTCACTGCTGATGCATCCAATATTGCAGACCACAGCAAATACGCACACCTATTTGCAGTAATTTTTAACAACGTGCTCATCCAATCCAAAAGAACTTTGGGAAAAAAACAGCAAGACTCATGAGTGAAGAAACCACATCGCTCTCGATGGACGAATCAAAACCGATATCCCAATCACACCAAACGTATATAAGAGGCATTGGTTTCAAATGAGGACATAGTTGGCAATCACCACAAAGCAATGGTCAATTGGGAAAAGGATGGCCAGAACGATCTGAAACAACCTTTTGATTGTGAGTTGGAACGAGAAACACCTTTGATATCAACGAATTGAGTATTTGTTCAAACGAATCTTTTCCCAAAAATTTATTCCGGGAAAAACGATAGCATATGACAGAATTAGTATGCAAATTTCAAGTCAAAAGGTGGATTATTTATAGATGCGCCGAGGCACAGGCAAACTTTTCATTTCACTTATTTTGGCAACCATACGATCACGAAATAATATTGCACTGGCAATCGTATCTTCTGGAATTGGAGCAACTCTTTTAGATTGGCGAACAGCGCATTCAGCGCTGAAATTGCCATGAATATAAATCATGAGACACCAACATGCAATATCAACAAAAATTCGCAATGGGTAGCACTCAATTATGTCAACTCATTATATGGGATGAATGAAATATGGCGCATAAAAAGCATTGAAACGCTTCATCGTACACTGAAAGATGAGAGAATGACCAGCTCTTTGGTGGCGCACTCCCTTTTATTGTTCCGATTTCCCGGGAAACTCCTCAGTTATACCAAGATCAACACCCGCTGATGAACTTAATGCATGCCTGAAATCATCAGTTTTATGGCGACACATACAGAAATTGACTTTGAAGACCAATATGCGTATACAACTACAACATGATGAAACCTCTGAACGTTTCGCAAAAAAATTGTTTATATTGGGAATGGGAAAATGCCAATCGATGATTCCAACATTTTCACATTGCCAAAACTTTGTAACATCATAGCACCACAGACGAATTGATTCATAAAGTTTTCCCAATATTGCATATAATTACAAAATCATCAGTTCAGTGACGTAATATTAGCAGCAAAAACAAGGATGTATATGAAATGAATTTGAGAATTCAAAAAAAAATACCAGGGGAAGTGACAACGTATAAGTCCATCGATACTGTAATGAATCAAGACGAAGTTGTCAATTATCCAAATGAATTCTTGAATTCACTTGATTTGCCAGGCATGCCAAACCCCAAATTTTTAAAATTTGAAAATTGGTCCACATTCTTCTCAGAAACATTAATCCACCACGACTTTGCAACGGTACTAGACTTTTTGTGAAAAATATGATGAACAATATCATCGAAGGTACAATTTTAAATGGAAAAAATTTTAAGGAGAAGATATACATTCCCCGCATCCCAATGATTCCAAATGACATGCCATTCGAATTCAAATGTTTGGGAGTTTCCGGTGCGACTCGCCTTGCAATGACCATCAACAATCACAAGGGCAATCACACAAGTGTGTGACACATTTGGAAAAAACCCTGTTTTCACATGGACAGCTATATGGGCCTGTTCAAAGTCGGAAAACATTCTGATTTATTTGTGTATGCACCAGATGGAAAAACAAAAATATTGTATATCCAAAAGCACTTCAATAAACAGACTTGAAATGAAAAGAAAATTTTAAGTTTTTTCCAAGAAAAAGAAAAAGGACAATGATAAAACAAATAATTACTACATATGTTATAGCAAGTTTCTTTAAATTATTTTTTTGAAGCGTGCAACGCGAGGGTACAGTTTGTTTCAATATAAAAAAAAGAAGGGCTGAGAAGACCATCATGGGGAAAGGGAGACATACCCGCAAATAGGAGAAGAGGAAGAACACTGAGAAAATGGTTTAGGATGTAAAATGACGGTTTTAACATGACGACTGAAGAGACGTGGGACAGCTGACTATGAGAGAGAGAAGTTCTGAAGGACGGTTGCTTTGGGAAAGCTCTGCTCCGGGCAATCTATTTGATAATGATCCGTCCGCTCCAGCGTGTTGGCGCGTTGGACTACGGGTGACTATCCCCCGTGGTACTGTTCAATTCCACGGGATGCAGAAAGGGCCCCAGATTCCCCCATTTACGGTGCTCGTGGCACCGGGAAAGAAGGCTTACGATGTCCATGGACACTGAGTCAAGAGCTGAAAGCTAAGTGCTTGGATTAAAAAAAAAAACCATTAATTAATGATGATATAGGGGGCCAAAGTTCCTTAAACTGAGGCACTCTTTCCACCTAACGGCAAACACAGATTTGTATATCTTTTGTGACTGTAGCAACTCATTTCAATGGAACTGACCATTTTTTAGCTCGGGCGTCCAGGTCACAGCCATCCGATCATGTTTCTGATGATCGAAGTCAATTGGTTTAGAGAATCATTTTATTTTGTCTATTGTACCTTTGACCATGGACCAAACGCACTACATCCCATGCTTCTAGTATTTTTCTCATGCCCATATCTTATATGGGGTATTTTTAAATGTATATGTCATATATTTACTTGATTTTTCTATTTCTCTTTTTTCCACTTTTAGTTTTTCTGCATTTATTTTGTTATTGTTTTTTGTCATAGATTTCATTTTATGCCTGCTGGGAAAACATCTATGTCGTGTCTATATGTAGTTTGCAGAAATTAGTCACTCTTGTTATATCGTTTGCTTGATAAAGGTCTTTTAGTTTAAATGTTCTGTGTATTGTCATTGTTTTTATATTTTGCACAACTACAATATTTTGTTAATATTTCACTTAGGTAATACTATTTTGTATAAGTCACTTAGGTAATACTATTTTGTATATTTCAAAATTTGAAATTATTTTAAATACATCAATATTTGTTAGAAATGAATGTTTCTTAATATTTGATTATATTTAAATATTTTTTCCTTTTCTTGATTAATTTGATTCAATTTAATTTTTCGTGTCAAGTATGCACATTAATCCATCACACACCCACATACCCTAAGAAGACAGTCTACTATATAGCCAAGAATTTAGTGGAACCTCAAAGAAAACGGAGAAATTGACGTCTTAAATAGATTTGAGACGAAGTCTCTGGAAAAATAAAGGGTTTTGACTATTCTGGGAGACCTTAAAATAAAACAGCAGATAACGGGAAAAATTGTGAACAACTGTTGAGGCTCATGCCCACGAGAGGAGAGTAAAGTTAATCCCACTTCAATAAGGTAATCGAGGTAGTTTTAAATATATTTTATGACATTAGATTGATTGATTGTACAGTTGGTCGTGAAAATACTTCAGGAGACATTAGATTGATTGATTGTACCAGTGGGTTCGTGAAATATACTTGAAGACATTAGATTGATTGATTGTACCAGGGTTCGTGAAATATACTTATGGAGACATTAGATTGATTTGATTGTAAATGGTGGTCGGGGAAAATACTTCAGAGACATTAGATTGATTGATTGACATGGTGGCTCGTGAAATATACTTAGGGAGACATTAGTTTGGGATTGATACAGTGGTGGCTCGTGAAATATATTATGGAGACATTGATTGATTGTTTGTACCAGTGGTGGCTCGTAAAAATATACTTGGAGACATTAGATTGATTGATTGTACAGTGGTGGCCTCGTGATCCTTTTGTTGGTGGAGCAGCAAAACCCTTTGGGAAAATCATGGTTTTGATTAGGTTATTTTTTTAATTTATTAAAAATTAAATGCATGTTACATATTATTTTTGATGGGTGGCCCCACTGACCTCAATGACGAGCCGACTGATTTTTTTATCATCATTGCACTTCGGTGAGTAGCCAGTGTTCTGACTTTTTTTACATTAAGTCTAGCGACAATATGAACCGAGTACGAAACAATCCTCGATGTAATTTAAAAATAGCGATATTTGTAAGCTGTTATTTCATTTTTTCTAATGAATTGCCTGGAGCAGGTTTTCGCCTGCCTTCCCCTATTGCCTTTTGGGAATGATGAAAATAAATTGATGTTGAATACATCCAGGATGTAAGATGTCAGAATCACATGTTGTAATAGCAGAACTGGCTGGGAGCAGACTGATGAATGGCTTCCAGCGAGCCACGATAATCATCAGGAAACCCACCATGAAAAGCTGGGAATATTTAAGACGCACCATGTAAGCACTTTAGGTTTGTCCAGAATGCTATAACACTGGCTCAGAAATCAATACAAGAAATCAGAAGAAGACAAATAATTGAAAAATAACCAGAGAGCAGTGTTAGATTTGATAGGACCAAATCATTGCATTTGGTGAGCTACCATGTGTCTGATCTTTTCACATATGAGTTTCCGCGACAGTGCACGTATTTCCCTATCACCGGCGAGGGCCCCTGATGAAATTAGAGATGTTAAAGATATTTTGTGGAATTTATTTGAAAACTTTTCAATGAATTTGTCCGAGAAGCGGCTTTCAGCCTTTCTTTCATGGGAACTGTCAATGGTTCTTATAGGGCTCAAATTGAACACAGGTCTACGTTGTATTGTCCGTCTCTGATAGGACTTGGAACTCAATTACTCTACGCTGAGATCGGGGATCCGAAAAATCCAATCGCCTCACGAGGCAGCAACGAGTACTTTTGAACGAGAAGCGAGCACTTATCTCTACGCCAGAGTTTCCCAAGAGCAGTTCTAGCATTTAAAGAACACTTTCTTCAACAGACAGGTCTGGGTCAATTGCCAGTATGAATGTGATTTTTTAAAAGACATTGACATCTTACAATCCTTTACTATGCTGATGTCTGTTTAAAGGGGGAACGTTTTGAGTACGTAAGAAGTAAGAAACAGTAAAAGACAAGAAATCATAAGAATTAAAAAGAAAAAAAGTTAAAGAAAAAAATTAGAAAAAACTAGACATAAACAGTCGGGAAGACTTTCTATTGACATGATACGTTAAGCTAAAATCTATATGCAATCTGTTCCAGGATTCTCAAATCTATAATGCTTGATC